>CM070510.1:61526034-61781966 GCA_036346375.1 Guadua angustifolia
TTTATCCCGTTGATAGGGTTTGAACGGTATGCCGTGGGATAGTTTTTCTGAATAATTATTGGGTCCAATATTTAGTTCTATGATTAGAGGTCAGATTTTCTATAATGACTATACTTTATGCAAGTGTCTGGGTATACAACCATATACATACGGATCGGCCCAACGTGCATAACCTGGGCGACACTTTTTATCCAGTGATGCTTTTGTTTGAGCCATGCGTAAATGCATGCAATTCTTCTTACACCCGTGCAACCGACTAGAGCTGTAAAAAAAGCTCGAGACTCGCGAGCTACTCGAGCTTAGTTTGTGAGAGGTTCGATTCGAGCTTAGCTCGAGCTCCGAACGAGTCGAACTCGAGCTCGCGAGTCTAACCGAGTCGAGCTCGAATAATTCGCGAGGCTACTCGAGCCTGGATCGAGCTTTCTTAAGTCGAGTTTTCTCGAGCTTGTTACTGAGCTTTCTCGAGCCGAACTTACTCAAACTTATTACCGAGCCTACCGAGCTTACTCGAGCTTACCGAGCTTATCAGGCTTATCGAGTTTAGTCGAACCGAACTCAAGTCTACTCGAACCTAAACTAAGCCGAGCTCAAGCCTAAGTCGAGGCTTGAGCTCGGTTCGAGCCTTGTCGAGCTCGAGCCTGGAGAAGAGTTCGACTCGTTTACAGCCCTACAACCGATGACCATCCACACGTCTGATCAAATTTCTGCACTTGACGTCTTCAACAAATAAAAATAATAAATCGACTTGAAATAGACAGAGGAGTAGTTGTCATCTAACTCTGGAGCTAGCTTACAGTATGAGTTTTCTAAACGTACGTACAAGAGAGAGGAGACGGTTGAGACAAGCATTTTTGTTCCTACATGTAGACATATCCTTATGTCACTCCTCAGGTACATGTGGGTTGTTCGGGGGTGAACTTAGGAATCTTCTTAGCAAATGCCCTGCTGTAGATCTTCTATCTATCTATCTATCTATCTATATATCTATCAATTCTCTATTATCTTATAAAAATAAAGTCAAAAGAAGTCGCCATGCTCACTCTCAAGAGCTAGAAATTCTCACATTGATTGAAATTAAAAGAGAAAGATCTACACTGTCAATTATGGTGGGTCAAGATTGATTTTCATGTGAATTCCTAAGTAAAACCATAAATAAATATAATTTAGAATAAAAACAAGCAAATATTAGCAATTTTATTTGTATACAAATTCTAAAAACATCTAAAATTTAGAATAGAAAATAAAATAAAATTAGCAATTTAATTTTGATACAAATTTTAAAGAAAAATAGCTAAATAACTATAGTTTATAATATAAATTAAATAAAAATTAGCAATTGGACTTGTATGTGAATTCCAACAAACAATAATTGGACCTCAAATTTAAAAAAGAAAAGAAAATTTGTGATATGATTTTCATACAATTCCAAACTAAAATCCATAACTAACTAAAATTTAGAATAAAATAAATAAAATTAGAAATTTTTTCCACAAAAAATCCTAATTAAATTTTACTTAATAAATATAGTTTGGAATAAAAATTAAAAATTTAATAGCAATTGGATTTGTATAAGAATTCAAACAAAAGATAACTAAAATTAAAATAAAATCAAATTATCATTTGATTTTGATATGAATTCAAACAAAATTCCTAAACAACAATTATTAAATTTAAATAAAAGTTAGCAAATAAGGAATTTTGTAATTTTATTTTCATATAATTACAAATTAAAATCCTTAAATAACTGAAATTTGGAATAAACTAAATGAAATTAGCAATTTATTTGTATATGTAATCTAATAAAAACAAATAAAATTTTCGATAAATGTAAAATTTCTATCAAGGATATCATGAAATGGTGTTAGAGGAGACCACGAAATAGTGCAATAGTGTCGATCTATCCTATGAGAAGCGAAGAGCTGCGGTGGTAACAGCGGAGATGAGGGCAATGTCGTGTTACCTACTTCAACCATTTGACGAGGGCAATAGGCTGCTTGTGTGAATCTAATGAAGAGAAAGGTCAGAGTTGAAGGAGCCAAGGGCCATGATGATTACTGGTAAACATCAACATTATAGAAGAAGTCACTGGACAAATAAGCACGATGATGGGAAAGAAAATTTGTATTGAAGACCAGCTATAGACCATATGGGGCTATTGGGTAGCTAGGAGCATTCCATCGCTAGTGAGGGGCATAACATCACCGACAATGGTGAGAAGATTCTCTAGATCGTTAAACATTAACTAAAGCACACATGCCGATATCAATGAAAATAGAAGGTCACAATAATTAGTGAGGAAGACACAATGTTGAGTTGACTGTCGAAGAAGAGGACATCGAGTAGATATATCATCATGCATGCATTTGTACAAACAGAAACACGGATGCACAAAAAGCAAAGGAGCAAAGACTCTAGAGTTGAGATGGCGCAACCATAGTGATTAGGCTCAGGACCACTGAAGAGGGTGTGACAGGTATTCTCGGCAAGGACCGGCAATAATTGCATGTGTATGCATGTTTGATGTTGCAACATGCAAAATTAAACAATGATCGAAGAGAAATAGAATATAACTATATTGAAAGGGGTAGCAGCTGGGAGAGATCAATTAACAATTAGGTTGTTATTGGAGGTTGAAGAAGAAAAGTTATAGTAGTGAGAAGGGATAAAAGACACACAATTTGATAGGGCACCCAATGTGTGAGGGAATGTAAGTTCAAGGTAGGTTGGTCCATGGTGCATCGATGTATACGTGAGCAAGGTACTTTAATACTATGTAGAATGATAAGATAATTTGCCACATACATAATTAACATATTTCTTTGAGATTAAATAGAGGTACGTGTGCATGCATATATTTGGAAAAGAGTATAGCTAATGGAGGAAGAATAGGGTGTGCAGTTACATGATCTATGGATGATGGAGAGTGGTTATGTTTCTAAGAATATCAACAATTTAGTATGCTCAATTATTTTCTTCTATCAAAGCTCATACTTCAGTTATGTTTCTCAAGTTGTATTTCCTTCAAACTTCTATTATTATTTTTAATGTTTATGATGCCTTAGAAATCTAAATAGCCTACAAGACACAAAAATATATTCTCAAAACATCTAAATTATATTATTTGATTCTACAAACTTTGAAACAAATCTAACCACGCAAATACATCAATCACCTTGCTAGTTTACAGTACAAGATCAGGTGGGTAATTTTTTTTTATAGATAATGGAATTACCTCCGGCCTCTGCAGAAGCACACAGCCCGGTTTTATTACATAATGTTCAGCTATCTAGCTGAATTGAAAGGGATGCAAAATTACATAAATGGTGAAACAACATAAAATTTAAGGATAGCAAAGTCTATTGTAAATAGTCCATCCGTTCTTGGAAAAAAGCTCCATTGCAACAACCTCCAATCGTGTGCAAACAGAACGAATGTTCTCCCTTACTTCCTCATGTTGCAACAACGCCTAGAATCGCATCCAATAGGTTCCCCGAAGACAACTTTGCATAAAAGAAGCATATCGTTTGTTTTGAAACACAGTATCATTACGACAACACCAAATGGCCCAACAAATAGCACCACCCCCATCAAGATATGATGTTTAGTTTTTTCTCTATACCCAGAGCAGTCCCCTAGCATATGAGTTATAGAAGCAATTGGATTCAACCCAATAGCTATTTGAATTATTCTCCAAATAGGTCTAACATCTTGACAATCAAAGAAAAGGTCTTTGAATCGTTTCATTGTAGTCACAAAAACAACACCTTTGATTTCCCACCAATTTCGCCTAACCAAGTTATCTTTGGTCAAAATAACTCCGCGCTGAAGATACCAAAGGAAAATCTTAATTTTGAAAGGAATCTTCAATTTCCAAATGAATTTATGGGAAAACGGAGTTCCCTGGTTCATCTGATATTGATACATAGAACGTACCGAAAATTGTCCATTAGTATGTAAATTCCAAAGAAAAATGTCCTTCTCTCGTGATAATTGAACATGAGCTATTTTAGCTACTAGGTTATGCCAATTATTTAATTTGTCCCCCTCTAACGCTCTACGAAAGCGAATATTTAATGGCACCTGGCTCAGAACATTTGCCACAGTTATGTGCTTAGTAAAAGCAATATTATAAAGATCAGGGAATTGCTCCTTAAAGGGTCTCCTATCTACCCAAACATCTTCCCAAAATCTAGTTTGTGAACCATCTTTAATTTTGAAAGTCCCACAACTAAGAAACTGATCCTTGACTTTTAGAAGACCTTTCCAAAAATGTGAGTCACTAGGTTTAAGCTCGCGCCCTTTCAAAACTTTGGCTGGGAGTTTTGTGTTACTCGCAAGTTTGGAGGCAACTGCTGCATTAAGAAATTAAGGCCAAAACACATTTGAATGTTTCAGCATGATGTAGTGTTACTCGTGCAGGGACAAACGAGATCTATTTATTATTAAGGGGTAGGTTAGGATGTGTCAGTGACGAGCAAAACAACAAAAAGGCCAAATATGAATTGCTCCAAGTTAAGATTAATTTTGGGAGCACAGAAGCTTTGGAGTCTACTTACTCCAGGTTTTGTCGTCCCAAAACATCACAGATATTCTCGATCGCCCTCCGTGTGCAAACCTCAAAGGAGATCTCATTGTTTTCCTAACCGCGCATGTACGTACTGCATATTTTCTGTCTGAAAATCCGTCACTGCCCTGTGATGTGGGCGGTATGCAAGCGATGAGCAGTTTAAGGCCTCATCGCCGAATGGAGCTAATTGGTCCTGTTTCTGCGTACCGTGAGTGCTCGCTGAACCTACACACTGCCGAATGACGATTAGACTGTTGTCCATGAGCGAATGCCAGATTCAATTGGTTAGAAATGACGAACAATGCAATGATGCTAAGTAGTGTGGTCTCATATAGAGTCCTATGATTATGATGTTGAAAGAACTAGCACAGATTTATCTATGCAACTACGTGGCTAGATATTATGTTACAGTAGTCTCTGATATATAACTCAACTTTCTATAATTAAAATTCAATTGTATTTGCTAATAACTCTAATATCTATGTATAAATAATCTATACCGTTGTAATCTGCTCTACCAAAATAAGTAGTGGAGATTTTTCTTATTTTTTTATTAATGTCAAAATTTCTAAGATTTTTTTTAAATTATTGTGAGATTTTATTGCTTTTAAAATGAATTAGAAGGTGCCGTGGATATTATTAATTATTTTTATTTATATAGGTATAGATGTGGTGTACATTTGCCGCGCGTAAGAGAACAAGTCGATCTAGACGCTATAAATAATCATGGTCGGGCAACTAACGATGCGTTTGGTTAGACGGTGAACTTGAACATGGATGGGAATATAGGATGATACAAGCGCTCGGTACGGGTTCATCCTGTATTGATTCCTGAACGACGCTTTTACGGCACGTTAAATTCAGACTAGGTTGGGTTGCGCGCGTTGCCGCGTCATGAGGAAATAATCTAGCTGTTTTTTTAGAAAACTGCGTTGTGGGACCTAAACGCCATTTCGATTTTTTTCGGGTCCAATCTACAAAAAAATAGGCGAAAGGACCTAAACGCGATTTCCAATTCAGCTATAAACCGTGTGTAGGGACCCGGACGTAATTTCGATATTTCTCGGGTCCATTTTACTAAAAAAACGGCCGAAAGGACCTAAACGCGATTAAAAATCGATTTAAAGGACCTATCGCGATTTCTAATTCAGCTATAAACCGTGTGCGAGGACCTAACGTGATTTCAATATTTCTCGGTCTATTTTACTAAAAACGGCATCGAAAGGATCTAAACGCGATTTTCTAAGGACCTAACTGTAATTTCCGGTTTTTCCAGAGGGGCCTCGCCGGGGGGCGACACGTGGCCCCCCTGGTTGAGCGGCATTTCTTGCCGATACTATATATAGTATATTAGTTAGTGGTGTTACAAATAGCTGTTGTGGGTATTGATATGATATCTAAAACACAACTTTTGTCACTAGTTTATATTATAATATATTTATAAAATGTAATAAACTATAATATTGTAGAAGTACTTTTCGAGAAAAATCTACATATATGATTTTCATGTATCCAATTTAAATATTTAAAAAATATATTAACAATCAAAGTTTTAAAAATTTTCACATATGTTAAAAATGAAAACTATTTGTGACCGGAGGGAATATTTATTTATACTTTCTTGATAGTAGAATAGTAAGTAATATCCTCAACAAATCAATAGATCGATCTAATTTCTACTACCCACTGTATACTAGAAATACAACATATTGTAAAATTTCTATCCTGAGAATACATGACTGGAGAAGTGGTCCTGGTTACGGCCGGCCGAATGCCGCGAAGCATCAACAAGACCAACATTATGCCATCGATCTCTTTCCTCGTTGGTTCCTTCTTCTTGCTGTTGATGCATGGGATTATCTGCTCTCTCTTTTTTTATTGCGGTGCATTTTTCCATGGCACCGAGCTTCGTTAACTAACGGCCCGTCCCCATCTCCCAAGGAATGGAGCGCTCGATCGGCAGTCGATGATCACTCTGCTCTGCTGACTCTCCGACCCCCCACGTTGACCACGCCTCGCCCGAGGCCGGCCAACGGCAGCCGCGCCGCGCGAGCCCGACCGGGCTCCCGACGCCGGCCCGCACATGCTCCGAGCCGGCGCGGGCGTGCGCGCGATTCTGATCCATCTTTGGCCGGTCGTTGCGAAACCCCCGAAGAAGGCTCCCATTTGTGCCGTGCGGCCATCAACACGTACGTACGCCAGGACCAAGACGAGGGAGCTAGCTTTCCCGCCACCAAAGAATAAAGTTGGACGTCGGGACCACGAGCGGCGGAGCGGGACCGGCGCGTCCGGCCGCGGCCTGCAGGTGGCAATGTGCATTCCGCAGGCGCCCATCCAGCTATCCTTGATCCGGCCTTCCGCGAGCACAGGAGGGAGGAGAGCTGGCGCCAGGTCGAGCCCTCAATCATTTGAACCGTTGCCAAAAGATTGTCCTGCCCCTCTCCTTTGCCCTTTCCACCGAGTTTTTGCCCTTTTTCCCCCTTGGTTCAATTGTTTTTGCAATTTTGATCTAGTTCGAACGAAATTGTAAAATTAACCCCTTTCTCAACCGTGGAAGAATCGGTAGATGACATGTCGCCTAGTGCGGTATAGGACCGTCACCTGCCGTGATACGAGAGCGTGATAGTTCCACCTGCTGTGGTTGGAGAGCATGGTAGGTGCATGCCGCTGTTGAGAAAGAGCTAGATTTGAATCTTTTATTTAGATAAAGGTTAAAGTTATAAGAAAATTGAACCAGAGACCAGAGAAGATTTTGATTGCTTTCCATGCAGTAAAAAGATAGGTGCAAGAGTAGGGATGAAAACGGAACGGAAACGGTCGGTAAATGGTCGTTTTATTTCCATTTCTACATTTTTTACTAGTAACAGAATCTACATTGGAGACCCCAAAAACGGATGCAAAACAGAACGGAGTGGATAGGAAAAACGAAAGTGGAAAATTCCACAAGAATATAGTACGTAATCACAATATATATGACTGCAAAAACAATGTAACCCATTCCACCTCTAAGGCTGACATAAGAACAATGTTATGTTCACCGATATCACTAGGAAGTTTTTTATCAAGTTTGTCAGTTGAAGGATCGCTATTTTTCCCCCATATCAGGCTATCATATCCTCCTCCATATCATTATCATCGACATCCTCTTGTGCCTCCAACTATAAACGTGTAATACCCTAAAATTTGCATATTGTTGTTCAATATTCATTTATGATTTTCTGAGATTTATCCTAGATTTTCTGGAGTTTATAAATGCCGTTTTGTTATTTTTAATATTTATAAAATTAATTTATTCATAAAAATAAAATCAAAATTATTCTAGAAATAATTTTTTCTAGGTTTGAAATATTCCAAAGTATTTTTAAAAATTGTATAAAATTTTTGAACTCTATTTGATATTTTCTATAAAACCATTTATATTTCTGAAATTATTTTCATTTGAAACTAAATATAAATTCTCCTTTCTCTTTTTTGGGCCAAGCGGTTCAAATTTCCGACAAAATTTCCTATTTCATTTATATGGAATTTCCATTTCTGTTTCCGTCAAAAATAGCTCTTCTATTTCCATTTTCGACAAATAATTTCGGTTTTCATCTTAAAAGCCGGAAATGGCTCTTCTATTTCCGTTTCCAACAAATAATTTCCGTTTTCGTTTTTCTCTTAAACGAGAGTCTGTTTTCATCACGCAGGCGGGAGGGCTAGCTAGCCATGGGGCGGTACAGTGATTTCTGCGAGGAAGTTAGGCAGAATCTAGCGAAGGGAATTGGCCGCGCGGACGGATGGGGCCGGCACGGGAGCATGTATGTTTCTGACGTGACGAGGCATCCATCCATCCCCCGCTCGCTGTCGCTTTCGTCGTCTTCTATGTACCCTCGATAGTTAGCTAGCTACCTAGGGTGCGGTACGTGTTCTGTTTCCATAAACAACCTGTTGGGAGTAAGCACACAGCCACGTATAGCCGTTGCCCGTGGATCAGCGAATGGGATACGCTGCAAGGCTAGCGGTGCGCGCAGACGCGACGGTGCGCGTAACGTACGCGCCCGTGTCTCTTGCGCTGCGTTTGCATGATGAGTTGGTCGCGGCGCTGGTGAGTAGGCCGCGCCGTACGTACGTGGTCCACGGGATTCCTGACTCCTGATGAGCCTGAGCCGGCCGGCCGGCCGGGGCCAAAAAGGCGTCTCCGGCGGGCCGGCCGTCGCAGTAGGCCGCAGCGCGCAGCCTGTGGAAGTTGCAGCTGCGCGCAGGCGGGGGCACACACGTACGGCACGGGAACCCACATTGACCCGGCCCATCAAGGCGTCATCAACGAACGACACCGGCGCATGCACGCACGCCGGCAGCGGCAGCATGCGTCGTCGGCGCGGGAGGCCGCGCTTTGGCCTGCGTACGTGTTACTCATCGGCGCCGCGGTGGTGGTGGCCGGACGGATGCGTGACTGATTCGTCGTGCCTCGTGACCACGGCGCGACGCTTACATTCTGTGTTCGGAATCTACAGTGCGACCGCGTCGTTCGTGCCGCTATTTCTATGCCCATCTTCGGTTCAAGTTCGTGGCCGCCCTGTGTCGTGAAAGAAGTCAACTTTTCGATCAAATAGATTACGGTTCACAATATACTCCCTCCATTCCCTTATATTAGGCGTATACTTTTTTTTTCAAAGACCAATGCACGAATTAACTATCGTCGTTAACCCCCCGCATTACTCTGCATGGCCGTATTACTTGCAATCTTGCATGGCCTGCATGCAAAGAGCGGTCAGCATGGCTGAGAGAGAGAGAGAGAATGCGCCCTATAATCTGCATGCCTGAGAGAGATAATGCGTAATCAAAGCATGTGCCCTATAATCTGGAATAGCACGAAAAAAAATCTACGCCATATTGCAATCTGGATTGGGTACTTCTGCCGACGCTGTAATCTAGAAGTAAACGAAACGATAACAGAAGTCACTCCAGCAGCAGTGTAGGTATATAAGATGCAAAAGTCAAATGAGTGCTAGCTGTTGTCCTTCAAAACTTCGATGCGCGCGGTAACAAAACCCCAAACACTTGACCAAGATACATGGACACATGGAGTATACACAAGTTAAAAAGGTTTAGTTAGTCAAATCAATTTTGCATTTCTGCTCAACTAATTATTGGTTTGCTTAATTGATCGATATGATGACTCAGAAGAATGTTCCGAGTGAGCAGGGTGGCTTTATCTGGTAGTATATTTTTCCAGAGGTTTAATCAGCAAGCGCATCCTTCACCGACAGCCTTAATTACTAACAGTATTGTAATAGAAGCACTAGTTGTATACTAATGTAGGATTGCGCAGTCTATAGGATGCTGAGATGGACATAGTGTATTGTGTAAACATGGAAATACTATCTACTGAACTTTAACACTTCCAGTACGACAGATCTACCATTACATGGAAATACTATGGCATATTTTGTCAGAAAACCTCACCAAAACATCACAAACTTTCTCACTGAAAACAAGAAACTAGTTGACAAAATCTGCAAGAGCAATCAGTGTAACCAAATACTCCACTCCAAAATAAACCGACCCCTTTGGTCTTTTGTACAGGAGTAAAGCTGTGGAGGTATCCAAACCTAGGTGCCTGTACAGCCTTTTAGCGACCGGCATCTTTAAATATTTCTCACGGCCTTGTGCTACGTCAGTAAAGCTGTGGAATCCTCCGGATGTCTCGCTTGTTTGTGCACTATCTTTACCTGTGCACCTTCTGCATCTAGCCACCTACGCGCCAATATTTTTGCTCTCGCATCCATGTGATCTTTGTGGTAAAAGAAAGAAGAAAGAGATGCTTTAGATTTGGCCCACTGCTGCTCAAAACGGACAGCCACACCTTTAGGCTGCAGAACATGGATGCATCATGCAGTAATCTCTTTACTTGATATCCATGTCCCTTATCTGAAACCCCCAAAGTTGCCATAATAATTTTTTTGGGGCTCCTTTTCAAGCTTTCCTGCCCCTGTTTATCTTTACAAAAGGCAGAACAAAAAAAAAATTAAAGCTATATAAATAACTAGAATCTTACTCTACTGTCATGTGGGCAACGATGTCACCAAGCCATTTCCTCGCATGGTGCGGTCCCTCCTCTCAACGCTGCCTGAGCTTCCTCCTCTCCGGCGCTGCCTCCACTCCTGCTCTTCTGCTCTGCTATGATTTGGAGTGCTGGACAGTCCTCGCTTCCTCCTCTCTGCCCCTGCCAACGCCCCCGCACTTCCCTCCCCCGTCGCCGCCACCTTAGCTCCACACGTAGCCACCCGTCCCCTATCGCCGCTTCCACTGGCCGGATCTGGTCAGGCCCGTCTAGATCCGGCCAGATATGGTCGCCACCGCCCTAGCTCGGCAACGAGGACGGTGACCCACGCGGCTGCGACATCAATGTCACGGACACGTCAACGATGCCTGCGCGGCTTAGCAACGAGGATGACTCAAACGGCGGCGGCGCTTTGGCCTAGCACGGTGCCATGACCTGAGTGGCGGTGGCACGAGGCGTTAAGGATGACGGCGAGGGGGCACACGGAGAAGAACAGGGCGGTCCGCACTGGGGAAGACAACAGCATTGGGCACGAGGGAGGAGGAACTGGCAATGGCGCTGCGCCACCCCGCACATATAAGAATGGCCTGAGCGTCAGGGGTGCACTACAGCACTAGCCCAGCGCGATGCCATGACCTGAGTGGCGGTGGCGTGAGGCGGTAAGGGCAATGCCGAGGGGGCACACGGAGATGCACGGTGCTGGTGGGGACGGCCCACGCTGGAGAAGACAACAACATTGGACACGAGGAAGGAGAAACTGGCAACGGCGTAGCCTCCCTGTACATCCAGCCCCAACTACTGCATCTTCTCTAGCGCCGTTGTGTTGCTGAGGCGTCAAGGGAGTCGTTTCCTTTTCCGGCGGCGACACCGCAAGCACATGAAGCTTACAGTTACCTGCATCTAAAATGTGATCATTTGGGGGAGGGTGTGAGCATCGAGTCTTTTTCATCTACAGACATTTCAAGCAATTTCTATAATCACCAATGCCTTGGACAACCTCATCCGGCACATGTCAATTACAGAAAGTTGCACACATTGTTCAATCAATGCTCCGTCAAACGCATCAGCTTGTGCAATCTTCTCCTTAGCAAACTGCTTCATGTAAATTTAGCTTACAAATTCAAACATTAGAATGTTTTGAAAATTAGTTATTTTTTCAACCATAGATGAAGATCTGCAGGTCATGGTCCATATCCATCGTTCTCTAAATAGATTTTGCAATGATATTTTTTTAGGCTCACATCGACTTTTCTATAGATCAGAAATAATTTTGGCAAAGATGTCGATCATCCAAAAAATCATCACGGAAAGGACAAGATGACTGCGGAACATTGACCTGCTAATGGACTATTCAATGGGAAGAGGCTAGTGAGCAGACCATCCTAAATGTTAGTGTGTACCCCCTAATGCGGTCTTCTGTCATGTGCAGTTGTAAGGCACGATATCTATATCCACCGCCAGAAGCAACATTAAGATTCTTACCGTTGCGGATAAGGAGAAGGACAAGCAGCACAAGTCTAGATAGGTTCATGGGACCTTCATAAAAAACATCATCCTTATAGAAGTACTCACATCATAGACAAGGTATTAATTACTCGGTTGTAAATTTGTACTTGGCAATTACTTAATTCCTGTACTAATTCATAAATATATTTTCTTTGAACAGGGCTAAAATTTATATAATGTGTTGTTTGGATCTTCACCACTCAGAACTCAGAAGAAACCTGTGACAGAGAAACCTCTGCATTGATTAACGCTGAATAATTCCATGTATTTTATGAGAGAAATTAATGTGAAAAGTTTTATTAGTGAACATTTTAGTCTTGGTTTTATCCGACTAATATTCATGTTGCGTACCAACGTAACTGTCCATTTACGCTCACCATTAGACTTCAAACCACACTTGAGATGTCACGTAGCAAACCACACTTGAAATCCCTATTGCCTTTTTTTTTGAAATTTGGCTAGGAGTTTGAGGAGAACAATCACCTAGCTACAAATGCAAACACACACCCTTACATATGTACACACGCTTGCACTCAGCACCATGCGCACGAGCGTTGAGCTGCGCTCGAACGCTGGCCAGTGAAGCTAGTTTTGCTCACGCTCTCCAACGGGCAAAGCCCGGCTCGCTGAAATCACTATTGTGACAGCGCAATTAATGCGAGCCTACTCTACGTTACCATTGCCATCATGTCTCTCAAACTCACTATTGTTAAGTAACACGAGATCCACATACAAGCAAGAGCCTTTTGATTGATGCGCACACACTAAGGACTGATAAGTACAGAGCGGTTTGTGAGGCTGCAGTATACATTGAACAGCTTGCATGATTCAGTGACCAGGATCCAAGCCAAGTGATGTATTTCCTTTTTTAAAAGCCGGCAAAAGCTTTGCCATACATTAAAGAAAGAAGGAATCAAACAACAGAGTCGCAAAAGATACAAAAGGTCGATGTGACCCTAACTGAAACCAACAGAAATTAGCTGAATCCTAAAGCAGGGACACAAGGGAGACTCCAACTGTATTTCTTTTTTCTCAATTTAGATTCTGGCGGACCAGTATACCATATGATATACACCTAGCTGTGTTGGCTAGGTATCCGTTCACTGTAGCCATCTCAGCCATGTGGTGGATACTATTCACTGGCAGGAGGCCTGAGCCAAGTGTACAGACAGACAGCAGTGCTCACTTCGTTGGCGCCAACGAGATTTCTGGGCAAGTGTTTTCTACGCCCTGTCAAGTTGTTTGGGCGGCCTGGCTGCAAGCTGCACCGTCTGTACTGAAATCACATTGGAACTGGTTATAACTTGCATATACTTGCTACTCTAGTAGCCGCCATTCGCATGTTCCAACGTTTTGGTACACTTGTTTGCTCTGAACTTTTGATCGCACACCGATATATCAACAGCATTGGCAAATTGGCACTGATCATCAGACATCTTGAGATCGATCTGTCACGGACCGACCTGGGCTTGCGACGTTGGCCGTGTGCCAAGAAGGCAAGAGGCTGGCCTGGTCGTGCAGTACAGAGGGGCAAGGAGAAGCAACGCAGAAGGCATCCACGAACAGAAGAGATGACAGCCTCGGCTTCCTCTTCTCCCCCAATTCAGTCCTCCCCAAACTAAACTTCTCTGAATCCCCAGTCCAATTCTTCTTCCCAGTCTAATTCTTCTTCCCAAGCCTTACTTCTTACTCTCTCAATTGTATCCCCAAGCTCTTGTATCTTGTGCGGTTTTGGCAATATAGCACTCACATTTGGTGTTCTTTTTTAAAAAAAATAGTTAAGAGCTCTGGCATTCATTAAAGAAAGAGAACAACAGCCAGACTACAAACACACCTCCACACGCACCCACACATGCGCTTCACCGCGGCTTTGTGAGCTCCTACGCTCGAACGCGAGTGGCTGGACTCCCACACTGAGCCTCAGCCAACCGAGCTAGCCTCAGTGCTCCACATTTGGTGTTCATTAGTGAGAATCAAGCGGAATTGTGACACCATCAAGGTAATTTAGATGAGAATTCAGAAGAGAACCCTGTGAGAGCTGTTAAGCCATAGTGGTCCCCCTCCCTGCATTTCTGTGGATCACACATGTGATCCAATAGGAAACTCGTAATGTATTGGATCTCACAAGCATGAAGTATGTTGGAAATAACTCAATATCTCAACTTATCATATTTTTTGGTTCTATCCAAATATGTTATTAGCTCAAATCATCTACAACTAAGACTCTTTGGTTATATATATAAACCAACTCCCTATACTTATAATCTTGAAACATTATAGTGGATTATTTCCCGTGATTTTTTTTTCCACAAGAGTTTTTTCATATTAAATCTTTGTCTCCAGTTATTTGCCTTGGTGCTCTTCCTAACAAGTGATATGAGAGTCCTAACAAAGCATTTATGCATGCAAGCATGGATGGCCACCCTATATACAGTGCCAGTTCAGGAGACCGAAACTTAATTATTTGCCTCTGAGCCTCGCATCGCAAGCGAGAGACAAGTCCGAACAATTTCCATGACTGGAGATAAAGTGTTATGTCTCTAGGAGAACTATCATCGCTGGCGAAACAGTTTTATGTCTCGTTCGTACAGGCAGGGTCAGTGGCGCGTACGTAAGGATCGGGGTGCGGAGGGGGCTAGAGCATCAACTCCGACCGTTACACTTGGTAAACCTCTTTACTTCCATAGTCTTTTTTCTGGGAGTTTTCGAGGTGCTACACCGGCCGGACGTAAATTGTCTGTCGTTAAGGCAGAGTGCTGTTGAGCACTGCCGTATGGATCCCACGCCGCATGGGTCCACACGACAGTGTCTCAACAGCACTTTGTCGCACGGCAGAGAATCTACTTCCACACCGGCCACTAACCATGAAGGCGAGTAAACACGACAACACTAAGTATTTATCATTTTTTCTACTACGTAAGCCACTGGACAGGGCACAGCATGCACTGATCCTGCCTTCTCAGCTGTCGTACGCTCGTACGCACAGGTACGCTGTGGGTAACTACTCCGTACGTACATACGCACGCGCTACTGTACATTTGCGGTAGTGTACTCCTCTTATCCTGTACTTACACCGTCCAGTGCGTACGTACGTTTGTACGCTACTGTTTCTGATGAAGTGAGAGGGAAGAGTTGGCCGCGAACAACAGCATGGCCTGCGACCTTGCACTGTTGCTTCTCTGTTTGGCTACGAGCTTCTGCAACTTGTAGCTGTTGCTGCTCCTGCATGCATGCTCATCTGCTGTAACATTGCACTGTGTAAATGGCATGTGCAATGCATGGTCGCTGTCTCGCCGTTGGGCACGCAGGACGGCCGATAATGGGACAGAACTAGGTGCAGTCGATTGTTGCGTGAGGGTTTTCAGTTTTCGTGTAGCGCTGATCGCGTTTGGGGAGGAAAAATCTTCAATGTTCTGCTGTTCTTCTGGCTTTTGTATCGTCAAGATCGATCGATACCGCGCTTCTGCACGCGTCGCTTCGTTTGGAAGAGATCTACCTGGATGTACTCCATGGTGTTTGCAACTTTAGATCAATGTGCTGTGCTCTGCCCAAAAAATAATGGTAGCTCTGATCGCGTGTATGGATCTTCAAGAGCTCTGCAATTTGAATACCTAAGCCCAAAGCTCTTGTCTTCACAGATGACTACTCTGAAGTCTGAATCCACTTGGAAAGGCAGGTGAAAAGGGAAGAATTTCTTGTTGAGCTCACGTTACCAGGCAGTTGGAATTGGAAGATTCCCATTTGGCCCATGAATTCATATTGAACTTGAGGGATTTTTTTTTCTTGTCGTTGTTTCTACACATACATCTAGCACGATCTTGCAACTTTTCAAGCAGGATACAACAAAACAGAAACAAGAGGATTCAGGGAAGACAGTACATCTCGAAAGTACGTGCTCCATCTGATTGCCCTTATTCTGAAAACGAACGAGGGATTGAGGAAAAACATCTTTCTTTCTGTCAGATAATAAGTAGTACATCCGGCCTTTTTTTTTGGAATAATTGATGATTTATGCCCATTTACTTGTGTCATTGATTATTTGTACCGTTTGTTTCACAGATATATAGCCCCAACTAAATCAGAGTAAATGATCAATTCTCCCATCTTTTTTCAGTATTTCAGATCATCCGTCTACTAATCGCCTGATCAAAACTACAAAATCATATAAAGGCTACTATTGTTGGGGAGGTACGGTAGCCAGCTGACCTCCCCGACACGTGTTCCTGTTCACACACAGAAGCTATAGTTATGAACCGTACTTGCTACAGTAATTATTTAAAATATTTTTCCCTGAAAATTTTTAAAATATATATAATTTTAGAATTTTAAAACTTTTTAGAGGTTTTTTGTGCTTTTTTAGCTATTCCAGAAAAAATATACAATTCTAGAAAAATACATGTTTTCGTTCCTTTTTTTGATGTGTTCTAGAAAATTATTTCCTCTCTCTATTAAAATCACTACCTATTTTGACAATTCTTTCGGTCCCTGGTGCACATCTAGTTAGTACTACAATTCCAGATATTTTTGTTCTGCTCCTGCCCAACTGTCCACATATTACGCACCACTGTATTATACTATAGTAGTCAATTTCCTTGTTACCTACTAAGAAGAGCCTAAACCACTTGACCCTATTGCTGCAAATTGACATGTTTGCAACTGTTCATCACAAGGGGTCCTTTCATATAGGGATAAAAACAAAAGGGAAACGGTCGGTAAATGATTGTTCTGTTTCTGTTTTCACATTTTTTATCAGTAACAAAACAAAATTGGAGACTCCAAAAACGGATACGAAAATAGATAGTGATGGAAACGGATACGAAAATAGATAGTGATGGAAACGGATGCGGAACGGCACGGAACGGATATGGAAATAAAAGCAAAAAATTCCACAAAAATATAGTACATGATCTAGCTTGTCGTAGCAAGACATTCAATTATGCAGTTACCCTAGCTTATGCTCTAATTTTTATATTATAGTGGACCAAAGACTAGTATTGTATAGTTACCCCACGCATCTGATCAATTAGTTTCATTGCTTTCATCACCTGGTTTGTTTCAGAAACAAGCATGGGAATTGAACTCAGGGGAACAACATTGATGCATGGAAAAGTCTTATGGTGCTATATGGTTGGAACTTGGATAAAGGTTTGCTGAAATTTAATGGAGTTATCACCTATTTAGTCATATTAGAGTGGTTCTTTTTGCAGACAACATTCTAATGACGCAGTCATGTTTATCTCTTACTTAGCTGCAACAAAGAATCAGAGCCAACAAGCTAGCAACAAGTATGTACTTACCTTTGGAGCAAACTGTTCCAACAGTCAATGCTGCCGCATGGCATCCCAACATGTAAGATCATGACGCAACTCCTCAGAAACCTACAGATATAGATCCCCCACCTTGCGAGAATAGATAACACAGTTCAGAAAAGAGTATTGAACTATTGATAGATATGATCATAAGAAAAGTTGGTTAGCGTAACTGCAGTTGTACCATTAGACCTGATTACTCCAAAACAACTATAGACAAGCAGCCAGTGATGATTGCTTGTATGATTATGTTCTAACAATGAACAAACTCACGAAAATTAGACATTATTGGAGTTGTCTATCAGAAAAACAGGCTTACTGTTGAGGGCTCTATTTGGGCAGCAGTATATTATCTAAAAACCAATTGCAGGTATGACAGAAGCTATGGGCATCATGGAAAGTTATGATATATCTGTAGATAGCTGGAATTATGAAGCAATGCAATCAAACCATTTGTGGTTGTTCAGCAGTGATCCTAACACATGGCTGTATACATTTAAATATAACATCACATGCAGAATCTCAAATGCAAAGAATATTCCTATTTTACTATCAATCAAGCAAAATTAGGACCATTTCAGCAAACTAACAGTTTAGTCATCACTAACCAGTTTCTGTTCCACGATACCAAGGACAAAATTCTTATGTCCTACTCCAATTTTCACAAGCTATCTAACAGAAGACATCTAATAGAATGATCATTCACAAGCTAACCCAACAATATTTTCGTTGGAGGATGACAGAACAAATACCCAAATCCAGAACACCATTCCAAAACCAAGAATCGCCCCAGTCCCGACGTCTAGACCCACCCACGCATAGTGCACCGAATCAAGAATCGAGCAGGCCAAATCAAGAACCGCCCCTTTTTTGAAGTGGAAGGCAGGAGCTCTGTCATGCATTTAGAGAGGGGAACGAAATAATAACAAGAACCGCCCCTGACCTGGTGGATCAGCGGATACATGGAGTTGGTGAAGACAGTCATACGGGCATGGGGTTACTTGTTTTACGGTAGGGGGAGGCGCGATGGGGCAAGACCTCTGGTGGGGGCGGCGCAGTTTGGAAGTGATGCAGTGGGGGAGGGAGGACAAGGGGCTAGCGCGGTGGGGGTAGGGGTGGGCATTCGGTTTTTTCGGTTTAATCGGTTCGGTTTTTTCGGTTTTAAAATAATTCGGTTTTTGAAAACTGGAAACCGAATTTCTCGGCCAAAAATAAAAAACCGAACCGAATTAACCGAAATATTTCGGTTCGGTTAATTCGGTTTTTCGGTTAACCGAAATATGAATAACACTAGGTAGATTAGATTTAGTCCTTCTCATATTGCAACATAGAGTATGGATAAACCCACACAATATTCATATGT
This sequence comes from Guadua angustifolia, assembly GCA_036346375.1. Classification (NCBI taxonomy): domain Eukaryota; kingdom Viridiplantae; phylum Streptophyta; class Magnoliopsida; order Poales; family Poaceae; genus Guadua; species Guadua angustifolia. The sequence goes on from CM070510.1 coordinate 61,544,826, forward strand.
CATTACAATATAAACATAATAGAACATATGAATATACTAAACATATGCATAAATGTATTATAGCATGAGAATTATTTAGTGGCTTTAGGAAGAATATTATAAAAGTAGTATTGTATATCGCTATTAGGTTATTAGGTTATTCAGGTTTTGAAAGAGAAAACCGAACCGAACATCAAATCGAATTATATCAAAACGAAAACCGAACGGCAAGAATAAACGAAATAATCGATTAATTCGGTTCGGTTCGGTTGATAATCGGTTTCGGTTTAAAATGCCCACCCTAGTGGGGAGGGCCGATGGGGAGGCCATTGATGGGGCGGCATGGTGGGGGGCTTAGGTGGGGAAGGGAGGACGTGTCGGGACCCGAATATGCAAATCCGGACCCTCTGTATATACTACACTAGTTTAGAATCACGCTAGTGCATACAAGCTCAACATCAGTAAATATCACAATCATACAGAGTGGAAATAAGATAAAAGACAACATATATTGAATATTACTAGTTGCATGACCTTATGGTCAACTCATGTGACTTTGCCTTGCAGGGCTGAACAACAAATTGAATTGCAGTGGAATGAAGACGTAGATAATCTCTCAGTATACCACAGGCAACTGACAAGGCTCATACCCTAAACATTCATCCCTTTCAAGATTCTTCTCCTTCAGCACAAATGTAGACTCCTTAACTGGTGATATTGTGGTTGGCAAGGGTGAGTACAAAAGCACTCAACAAGTTGTGCATAGAATACAACTCTAACATAGCTATATGCAAGGCTTATTCCAAACGAATGGCTAATATGATTGTTTTGCAACAAAGCAGCATTTATAAATAAGTACAATATATAGATTGAAAAAAGATAATAAAATAAATAATAGTAATAGATAGATTCAGTGTTTCTCAAGCAACCAAGTTTCCAATCCTAAGTCAAGATTCAACCTCCCATGGCAACCTGTCATCCATCTCAAGTTTTATTTTGCAAAAGTCTAACCCTTGACTGTAATTCCTGAGCATTGCTCGATACCGCGAGCACGGCTATCCGAATAGATTTACACTCTGCAGAGGTTATGCACTTTACCCACACGACATGATAATCTCTTTGTGCCTGGCCATTAGCACACTTCCTTTGGTGTGCCGGCAGAGAAATCACGATAAAGCCTTTACAATGCTCTGTCTTAATTCAGTACCACCCGCTAAGGTTTCAACACTAAAGGGACTGGTTACCACAATAGGGCCCCCCTCTTGCGCCATCTAGGTTCATTAAAAAGGGTAAACTTCACCACTATTGGTAGTACCAGAGTTAAGACATTGCAAATTAATCAGCTAGGTCCGTCCCATTTCGGACGTGTGGTTGCATGATTGACTCAGGTCAAAGGCTTGCAAGGTTAAATCTTTAGGGTGATCGAGGCAAGACTTCCACATACCCTCTGCCATACGGCCCACCTTGGCATGCTGCCCCTTGCAACTTGCTCTAATCTAAATCATAACCACCCCAGTTGATTACTAAGCACCACGTGCTATCAATAGTTCAATATCGTTGCGTGACATCCATCGCCACAACAACTCAATCTCATCCTGTGATCACACATGATATACAAGTTCATATCATTGTTCCATATTCCATTAGTCAAGATTAATAATCAATGATTCAAGTACATGTGATGACGTGGCATGGCTAAGCAATCTAATACAATCTAACTATCCCATGTTGACTTTAATATCAATCAACTATAGTGAACTAATCTAGAATGACAAATAGATCATGGTATACAAACGACAAGGTAGGGTATAGATCAAAAGGTATATTAGCTAGTTCCCAATCTCGATTGAAAGCATTTGTACACATGAAATAATATGCAATATTGTAAAACAAAATAGCAACTTTGTAAATATGGGTTTAACATGATCAAAGCATAACTTGCATTAGAAAAACCATTACTCTTGCTCTGGACCTTGGTCTTGAGTTGATGAATCTTACTCGGATGCGTTACACATTTCAACGTCTATGCGAAACGAGAAAAAAAGCAAATAAATACCTAAAATAGAGAGCAAATAAACTCCAAAAATTAAATAAAATTTACCATTAGATAGATCTCAATTTTATAAATTTTTAAAAATTTGAATCACCTCAATCGGAGTTCGTATGAGGGAGAACGGGCTCTCGAAAGATTCAAAAATCATAAAAATCAGAAAATTGAGAAATTAAATAATATCCAAATTATTTTATCAAAGAAAATCTGATTTATTGCATCAGCATGATGTCAGCATCACTCTGGACCAATCACATGCTGACACGTCATCATGGTCTATAGACCTAGTCCATGGCTTGGCTCTGGTCCACCATGGGCTCGGTCCATGGCCTTCGACGACTGTGCCGCCACATGGTTGCCCCTGATTGGCCATAGAGACGGCGCGATCTAGACCGTGGAATGATATCGAATGGCATCGGATCTAGGAGACATGTGGCAACATCTTGGTCATCCGATTCCGATCCGACGACTAACAAAACCGGTGCAGTTTACTGGCGAAGAACCCGCGTGGCGCTATCCTAGACGTCCATCATTGATCGAATGGCCCTTACCTCGTCCGGTGATGCTGGTGGCACGACGACACTCTTCTCACCGGAGCTAGGGAAGAAGACGAGCCCAACGGCGCTTCTGCGGTCAATCGGCGACGCCACTGCACCAATCCAATGCGTCTTGAATCGAGGTCACCGGATCTGCCTTCTACGGCGACCAACCACCTTCGAGCAGTGACAAAATGTGGTAAAACATCGGTGGCGCAACGAGGAACAACGGCGAGCGCTCGGGCACGAACTACAGCACTACTGGTGGCGTGACTTGGGCCAAAACACTCACAGGCTCGGACGATCCTCGAGGAGTCATCCACGCCTTAAATAGCCCTGGGAACGGCGGTGATGTACTGGCGGTGGACTTCGGTGTTGGTTCGAAGACGAACTCCTCTCAGCCGTCCACATGGAAGATTAGCGGTCACGATGCGCGCCGCAACAATAAAATCTGAGCCGTTCACGAAATGGATGCTCGAGATCGATATGGGTTTCGACCTTGATTGCGATCGTCGGATGAAAATCCAACAGCTGTGAGCGACCGGGCCACACAGCTGTAGGCCAAGCGTGCACAGTACATGGGCTCGGCCCATTACTGTTCATTTGCATTAACGCTGATTTTCTAATTAAAATAAATCTAGAAAATAGTTTGGCTTGTTTTAGGCAATAAAGATATCAGGAAAAATCCAAGAAAATTCTCATAAATACTTTGAGATATTTTGAACTTAAACAAATATTTTTTGCCAAATTTTATATTAACTTTATGTACATATAGCTAGTTTTTCCCAAAAGACCAAAATACTTAATTGAAAATAAATTCAAATAAATTCCTAAAAAATCCAATAAATTCAAAGAAATCACAAAATGTCCAAATGATAATAAAACAACAATAAAGACAAATTTTAGGATGTTACATGATGAGGGTCCGACACTGCCGTGGGTGTCAGGGTGATAAGGTGTCTGGAGTCTAGACTTGGGTTCAGGGTTGGATGATAGTTAGCTTGGTCGGTTGGGCTTGCTTGAGTATCGGGTCAGCTCGGTGGAAATTTTTGGTTTGGCTTATACAAAATTTTTGGTTTTGCTTATACGGAATTTCTATTCCGTTTCCGTCGGAACTAGCTCCCTTATTTTTGTTTTCATTTCTGTTTTGGTACCGATAATATTTGTTTCCGTTATTGTTTTTCTCCAAAATGGTTGAAAAGTTTCTATTCTGTTTTCTGCCCTACTTTCATGAGCCATGATTGCTCTCTCTTAGACAGAGGCCAACTCAAACTAATCAATAATCACCGCCACCAAAAATTGATTAGTTGGGATCTCTCGCTGTTGCATTTGCATGACTCCATTGCAGCCAACTTCTCGATCAAGCTTGCTTACTCAAGTCCAAGATCGTTTATGTGTGTTAGAAAATCGACACGCATAACAGATGAAGTAGATCAAATTAAAAGGAAAAAGAGACACATATTTAATGTGGAAAACCCTTGTGAAAAAAACCACAGGCGTCGACCGGCAAATTTTCACTATTTTTTGTAGAGTTACAAAAACGCAGGGTTCAAATTGCCTTCGTGTGGCTTGCAAGAAGGTATATATGGATGGTGGCGACCTAGGGTCCAACTCGGAAACAAATCCGTAATGATCCATGACAGGCCTCCACTACGCTCCGCCAGACTTGGCTTTCTGATTAGAATTTGGATCATATATCAACAAACTCCACCTTGAGACAAATTCCATCTTGTAGCAATTTCAATGTAGACATCTTCTTTTAATAACAAAGAACCGCCGATACCAAAAGCCACTAAGGCTTAAACTGTAACACCAACTAAGCTTGAGCAAATCTCATACTTAGTAGCAAGAATTGGCTTTATTATCATATCAACAGGATTATCATGTGTATTAATCTTGCATACCTTAATGTTACCTTGAGCAATAACATCACAAATATAATGATATCTGACATCAATGTACTTTATTCTCTCATGAAACATCCGATCCTTTGTAAGGCATAGGGCACTTTTACTGTCACAAAATATAGTAATACAAGACTTAACTCCACAAAGCTTACCATGCAAACTTCTCAGCCAAATAGCTTCTTTACATACTTCAGAAATAGCCATGTACTCAGCTTCGGTGGTGGATAAATGAATAGTAGCCTGCAAACTTGCTTTTCAACTAACGACACAATCACCAATGGTAAAAACATAACCTGTGAGAGATCTTCTCTTATCCAAGTCACCAACATAATCAGAGTCAACATAACCAATAAGTCCATTTCCAGATTTTCTCGAACTACAAAGAAGCATTAGAAGTACCACGCATATACCGAAAATCCATTGAATGGCCTTCCAATGTTCTTTACCAGGATTAGCCATGTATCTATTGACAACACTTATTGCATGAGATAGATCAAGACGAGAGCAAACCATATCATACATTAGTGAATCAACAGCACTAGAATAAGGAACTCTAGATATGTACTCAATTTCATTATCAGACTTGGGACATTGAGAAGAAGACAATCTGAAATGCACATTTAAAAGAGTACTCATTGGTTTTGATTCATGCATATTAAAGTGATGAAGGATTTTCTCAATGTAACCTTGCTTGCTAAGATGCAACAAGCTAGACTTTCTATCCCTGATAATTTCCATACCAAAAATCTTCTTCGCTACACCTAAATCCTTCATGTCAAATTCATTAGTTAATCGTGCTTTTAATTTAGCTATCTCTGATTTGTCCTTTTAGTAATCAACATATCATCAACATAAAGAAGCAAAAATGTAGCCGACCCATTGACAAATTTCATATATACACAACTATCAAATTCGGATCTCTTAAAACTGTGTGAAAGCATAAATGAGTCAAACCTTTTGTACTATTATTTGGGAGACTACTTTAGACCATAAAGCGACTTCTTTAATCTGCAAACAAGGTTCTCTTTACTAGGAACAATAAAGCCCTCAGGTTGGTCCATATAGATGTCTTCCTCCAATTCCCCATGTAAGAATATAGTTTTAACATCTAATTGCTTAAGTTCATAATCATGCATAGATACAATACTAAGGAGAATACGTATCAAACTATGCTTTACAACAGGGGAAAAACATCATTGTAATCAATACCTGGAATTTGACTTAAACCTTTAGCAACTAACCTTGCCTCAAACTTTGCTGGTTCAATGGGAGACACTCCTTCCTTCCTTTTGAAGATCCATTTGCAGCGAACAATTTTCTTTTCTTTTGGCAACTGAGCTAACTCCCAAGTGTAGTTCTTTTCAAGTGACTCCATCTCATCTTGCATCACAATCATTTAGTCGTTGTGATCAACAAAAATAATTGCTTCGGTGTAAGTTGAAGGTTCTGCATTATTTTCAATCTCCTCTGCACAACTCAAAGTATAAGCGACAAAATTGCATTCTTCAATTAGCCTAGTAGACCGAACAATATTCCTTCTTGGCCTATCAACTGCTATAAACCATAGTGGAGGCTGCACAATTGAAGAAGAATGCTCTAGAATGGATTATTCAGTAGCAAAAGGTAAAATTTCAGCGACCTGTGCATCTTGGATAACAACGTTTTCTTTGTTCGATGTATGTTCTCCATCATCCAAATGCTCCACCTGCACACTTGTTCTTTGCTGTCTTTCGTTAGGAGCATTTATTACTAAATTTTCATGTAACATGGTAGATTCGTTGAATACAACATTTCTACTAATCAAAATTTTTTATTTTCAAGGTTCCATAGCTTATAACCTTTTACACCAAAACAGTAACCAAGAAAGATGCACTTGTTGTTCTAGGCTTTAGTTTCCCATTATCAACATGTGCATATGCAGTGCAATCGAAAACCCTCAATTGTGAATAATCAGCAGGGGAACCAGATTATACCTCAATTAAAGTTTTCTTATCAATAGCAATGGAGGGTGACCGATTGATGAGATAACAAGCAGTGGAAGCAACCTCAGCCTAAAAACTCTTGCCCAAACCTACATTGGACAACATACAACGAGCCTTGGAGATAATGGTTTTGTTCATACGCTCAGCTACACCATTCTGTTGAGGGGTGTACGAATCAGTGTAGTGCCTCACGATGCCTTCTCTTCTGCAATAATACTTAAATGCACGTGAACAAAATTCCACCCCTTTATCATACTGAAGGATTTTTACCTTTCTTTCAATTTGCTTTTCAACCATAACCTTCCACTCCTTAAAAACTATAAATGTATCTGACTTGTGCTTCAAAAAATATGGCCAAACCTTTCTAGAGTAATCATCAATTATTGTCAACATAAAACGAGCACCACTATGAGAAGGCTTGCGAGACGCCCCCCATAAATCAGTATGCACATAATCAAGTATACCTTTTATTGTATGAATGGAAGCGTTAAATTTCACCCTCTTGTGCTTACCAAAAATGCAATGCTCACAGAAGTCCAACTTGTTCACGCTACACCCATCGAGAAGTCATTTCTTACTCAATTCTACCAAACCAAGTTCGCTCATATGCCCTAGACACATATGCCAAAGTTTAGTGGCATCGGGATCAGAGGAGGCAGCAGAAATTACAACAACAATATCAGTAATTGTATTGCCTCTAAGTACATATAAATTTGCAGTTTTCATATCACCTTTCATGACAATAAGAGAGCCTTTCATCACCTTCATAACTCCACCTTCAGCAGAGTACTTGTACCCTTTTAGATCAAGAGTACTCAATGAGATGAGGTTTCTAGACATGGTTGGAATGTGCTTGACATCTGTTAAAGTTTTTACAACACCATTATGAATCTTAATCTGAATGGAGCCAATGCCTGCAATCTTACACGTGGTGTTATCACCCATCCGAACGATGCCTCTGTTCTGTATAGAATCACAAGTGCTAAACAAATATCTGTTAGTGCATATATGATAAGAGCAAGCAGAATCAAGTACCTATTTAGTATCCATTGAAGCACATCCAGCAAAAACAATAAGAACCTCACCATCAGTACTACCATCAGAAGCAATGGAGGCCTTACCATCCTCATCGGATTTGGGTTTTGGCTTGTATTTATCGTTTCTCCTTTCTTTGTTCTACAGTTTGTAACATTTAGAGATGTTATTATTGTTTTTCTTGCAATACCTGCATAACTTTTCTTTGCCTCTGGACTTTGAGCGGCCCCTATAGTCATTTGAACTTTCCTTCTATTGCCACTATTTGATTTCTTGTGCTCGGATCTACCATGAATAGATAAAGCTTCTGCATTAGAGTTGGAGGTCGAATCTTCTGAGTGTACCATCTGTTTCATCTTTTCCTTGGCTTGCAAGGCCTCATAAACTTCATTCACTGTTAGTGTATCACGACTATATAATATACTATCTCGGAAGTTTGCAAATGAACTAGGCAACGAGCACAAAAGAAGTAGACCTAAGTCTTCTTCATCATATGTTACCTCCATAGATCATTGTAAGTCAACAACAATCTCCTTGAAGACCAAAAGATGATTTAGAATGAACCACCCTCTTGCATCTTATGCGTGAACAGCTTCATCTTCATATGCATCTTGTTGGTTAGATCTTTAGACATGCAAATCGATTCCAGCTTGAGCCAGAAGGCATAGGCAGATTTTTCTTGCAACACCTCCTGCAGAATATTGTTGGATAGATGAAGATGAATTTGGGACAAAGCCTTACGATCCTTCCTTTTCTCCTTGTTGAACCAAGACTTCTGGTCGGGCTTCTCGAAGCCTTCAAGCGCATCATCCAGATCGGCATACGCCAGCACCGCCCGCATCTTGACATGCCACAGAGACAATCATGTGTCCAGATCCAATAGTGGAAGGTCATATTTCAATAAAGCCATGTCGATAGAAACCCTAGATTGAACGGGTGAAGAATTTGGCTCTGATAGCACTTGTTAGAAAATCGATATGCACAACAGATGAAGTAGATCAAATCAAAATGAACAAGAGACACAGATTTAACGTGGAAAACCCTTGCGGAAAAAAACCATAGGCGCCAACCGGTAAATCTTCACTATTTTCTGGAGAGTTACAAAAACGCAGGGTTCGAATCGCCCCTATGCGGCTTATAAGAAGGTATATATGGATGTTGGTGACCTAGGGTCCAACTCGAAAATAAATCCGTAACGATCCATCGGACTTGGCCTTCTGATTAGAATTTGGATCATATATCAACAATGTGGCTTTTCCCTGATGCGTGATTTGACTCACTAACCCTCAGCAAACCTTGTGTATGGTTATAAACCCTGATGCATGTTAATTCTATTTGCTGTTTGTGATATATATGTGAGATGATTAATTTGACAATAATATTTATGATGAAATATAATATTTTTAACAACAATATTTGTGATAGCAAATAATATTTCTGATGGAAAAAACTATTTGTGATTGATTACAATATTTATTATAAAATTGTTTATTTATAAGAAGAATAAGATACTATGTTGGATTTGTTGTTTTCTTGTAACAGGCGCAGCCATATGAGACAAAAGCACGCTGCAGGTGGCGTGTAGCCCAAGAGCAGTACATGAGTTATGCAAGTACAACGACACGACATGACATAGGAGGCATGTAGCTCGAGAGTAGCACGCGAGGGACGCGTGTGCATTGAGACGGGATGCGAAGAGTTCCACGCGGACAAACTATGTCTAGCGGTCAGCGGACTATGCAGGCGAGTGAGCCATGCAAGAGTGGCGAGTGGGTAATGTGTATGCATGTATTGGAATGGTCCATGTGTTATTGGGCTAGTGTGTATGTATAGATACATGTGATTACCGATAACAAACTAGGATTAAGAGGTATATAAGGGCTGTTTGGTTGCCATCTCGCACGAGCCTAGCCGCAGAGCCTGCACCACCCTAGCCTGGTTCTGGAGAAACGGTCATGGAGTTCGTTTCCACGAGCCTGGCTGCGAGTGCTTTGTGCATCGTACTGGTCTGGCTCCGCACCGCACGCAGGTAACCAAACAGCCATCTTACATGCATAGGTGCAGGCTCACGTGATACAACGAGCAACCAAACACTGGTTCCCTAGTTCCCACGAGTCTGACCGTATGGAACCCGACAACCAAACAGTACCAAAAAGATTTACACGTGACCGCCGTGAAGAACGAGGGGCGCCGAGAAAGGGAGGGGGGCGCAGAAAGAAAGAGAGAGACCTCTCGGCGCCTTCCGACGCAGCGTGACGCAAGGAGGAGAGCGCGGCGGCGTCTGTGGTGCTGAGCGGGTTCGTGGCCGGGTGAGGAGCCGAGGAAGTGTTCTAGGGGCATTGCCCCATCCTGCCCGCCGGGCAGAGGCCATCCTTGGAGAAGCTGAAATAGGCGTACGACTCAGCTCAGCAACAGTGCAGCGACAGACTTTCTGCAGCTGGCTGTGCACCTATGCGGAAGAGAAAAAGCAAGAAGAGAAGAGAGAGAAAGCAAAGAAAAGAGAGAGGAAGAAGATTGGAAAATTAAGAAAAAAAATTGAGAGATTATTTAAGGGTTGTGCTTTTATGTAAAAGAATCTGTATACCTATTCTGCATTATTAATTTGAGAAATAAATTAGTGCGTATGGATTCCAATCTGCTAATTTTTATTTGCATACAATTGCTTTTTAGTTTGCATGTTTAATCTAGTGTTTTTATGATCTTAGATTAATTATTCTAGATTGATTCTATCGGTTTGATCATTATTTTATTAATTCCCATAATTAATAAAAACAGAAAAATTAGTTTTATATGTTAGTTTATACAAATCCACCCTTCTCTTAGCGTGCCTCGAAGGATCCTTCGACGCAGCTCAGCCAGGGAGGAAAGCTTTCATCACTGAAGATTCTCCTGAAGTATAAGCTGCCAATGATTGCTGGATAGTCATATTATATGTTCTGTCTGCTACTGCAACGTTTAGTGGATAGAGCATCTTGAGAGAGCAATTTGAATTAGAGCATGGCGATGTCAAATTATCAGCTGACATGCAAGTACTTTGATCTACAGTCAAAGTGATGGGGTCGGTAGTTGTAGGTACCTAACACCAAGAACTTTCGCACATAGGGCTGCAAATGGTGATGAGTTCTGATTCTTCTTTATATATCAGTGCATTTTTATATTGTTGCACGAGTGGATAAAGCCTTCCAATCAAAGCAAGAACCCCAAAACCTAGTCTATCGCAAGAAATGCGGGCCTGGTTACTCGTGGGGTTTTTGTTTGTTTGACGAATTAAGCTCGCAGATGACCTCAACGTGTGCCGAATTTTCTTTTTCAGAGAAACGAGAGGAGATGTGACCTCTCACATTACAAGGTTAGGTAATCAGAAACCGGCTTTCCATCAATAAATGCCTTGTTTTCATCAGTGCACGAATGCCACATTAATTAAGCACACAGATAGTAATTGAAGAAAGCCGATGCTGCGGTAGGCAGTCTGCGAAATTGGCATCATACAGCGCTCTGATTCTTGCAGACAGCTTCAGGTTTTTGTTGCTATGTGTCTTCTTTTCCTGAAGACTAACTTGGTATCATTATTGTTATGTATAGCCACTCAAGCAGAATAATTCAATCCGTGTTCAGAGGTCAACAGATTTCTCTCAACTTCTTTCTTGAATAGAACTGGATTGCCGATCGTATACTTTCCACTGTCCACATGTGTAGTCTTGCGCGGCCTGTGTTTCTCTACCCGGACTTCAATTTCATCTAGAACTTGTCATGGCAAAGTTTGATTTTTGAGCATGAATCAGAAGAGTTTCAGAGCTGCTGTCTTTCAGAAACGCATCGTCGAGCTGGTCTTCTGCGTAGGTAACAGTCGTTGTCCGCTGCACTGGTGCCAAATAATCAAAGAGACCTTGCAGGATCATGGTTTGCCAAACTCACAGTTGGATAATACTGGTAGAGAGTGATGTATCTACAATTTAGATAATAATAATAATTATGACAGTTCACTTCAGCTCACAGAAGACTTTCGGATAGGGAATTGATTGGCCAATATACTATTATTGCAATAACTATCAATTGATAACGCGAATCTTGGAGCTCTGTCTTTGCATCAATCCTGGAGTCTAGCAATGCAGTCCCAATGCATCTAAAGATAAGAATTCAGAGACCATGAGGAGTTTTGGCAGTACTGTTAAGTGCCATTTCGCAGAGAGATCGCTGTTGATATGTCTGCATTTTTTCATTCCCTGTTGGTGGCAGATGTATGTATGACGTTTTCTTCCAGTAAAAACCGAGTGGCATTATGAAGTATCATATTCTGGTTGTGATGTTGGCATCATTTGACCAGGCTAATTCATCCCTGCTTCAAAACGAAGTTAGTGAGGAGGTGGGGTCAGAGAAAAAAAAACGATTTGCCCAAATTAAGCAATCTAAATCAAGGTCACTAGTAGTGATCTACCAATATGCGGATGAAGCTTCAGAATGACAGTTCTGTGCCTCTCAATTCGTATGTGGTTTCACACACACGTGTGCCCATACGTGTGTATATGCCCACCTAACTGCATTGACTCTCATTTTGCAGGCTCCTTTCGTCCAAAATATTTGCATATTCTGAACATGACTCTGTTGATCTCTCATCATCTATGACCAACCGACCATTGGTGGATTTGGAACATTTAGGCGAGTTATTTGTGCCTGCGTGTGACATACCTGCTGATGGTGCCACAAATCATATAAAACACCAAGTGGCGAACTGTCTTGTTCTGATGCTCAAAGGCTATCTATTAATTATCTGCTTTTACCTAGTCTCAAATGCCAGGGTTAACTTCACTTCTTTTTTTTTTTTTTTTTTTTGTTCTGAACCTTTTATTCAGAACCTAGCAGCATTCTTCCTAAAAAAAACAATCTAGCAGCCATTGGAGTCAGTCAGTAATGCTAGTATTTGTAGTACCAAGTGTGTCATCTACTGGAAGAGATCAAAACAATGAGAATCTTTGTACCTGAATTTTGGTCAAAGTACGCAAGTGTTCGGGTGTTATGGTGGCTGTGCTAGTGACAAAAGGTAGGTTGCTTGAAAACTGAAACAAACGTTGCCAAGACTGCGGCTGCTTTTCAATGCACTAGCCCTCTTGAATCTTTGATTCTTGAACGAGATTGCGACGGCTCTCTCTCTCTCTCCTTTTCACCCTTCTTCTTTATTCCCCCAGAATATATGCATCTTTTTTTACAGCAATATATATACTCTTCTCCATGATGCGTTGATGCTTGATCTAGACGAACCCAAAAGCTATCCATCAACTAAAAGAGGAAGGGATCGAATCGACGCGTGCATGAAAACTAGTATTCCATTCCTCTGATTGGTAAGCATGATCAGCTGCTGCAGATATGTGCACGTTGTAGATCAATTTGGCCATGCGGGCTATGGCGACTTCTGCAATATGCCGGATGACAGGTGAGTCCGTACGTACACCGGATTTGTGTGTCCAAAAGCCCGCGTCGGTCATGCCCTCCAAACTGCCTGCCTGACTCACATTCTGTTGCACCCCCGGCCAATTCAGCCTAGCTGGCGAACGTCGCGACCTAACCAACTTACCCTTCCGAAAGCTTTGAATGTTAGGGTGGTAACCTGCCTGAGAAAATTTAATCAAGAAACAATAGCTGTAAAATTCTACGAAAAAAAGGAATGTACCGTTGAATAATAAACTTATCGTCGTAGATCAATCCCAATGCTAATCAAGAATACTCGAAGAACAATCGCAATAGATATAGGGGATACCAACTTTTTTCTATTTATTGATTGTAGATTGATTCACTTATATAATAGGGTGCTATAATCTATATATATACCCCATAACTCCTCAGGATTAGTTTGTCCATCAAAACCAAAAGTCCAGATATATCTCAACAACCAATATTCCAGTCATATCTCAACACTCCTCTTTCGACAAATACCGTGTAATGCATATGCCTCACCAAAAAACTCCTCCCAAAAACCCAGAGAAAAAGAGATAGAGCAAAGAGTATATTACATCCGTATATTGTGTTACACTTATTGTCTCGTTAAAAACCTTCGTGTGAGAAAACTTCAAAAAATACTCACTAAGGGAAAAATAGTGTAACTTGTAATCTTCTATATTAGTGTAGTATCATCATGATCATACTATGGGGTTATAGTTCAAAACTTTCTTCCCCCTAAACTCTGCATTTCTCTAAATCACTTCATTCCAATATGACAAATGACACATCTTTGAAAATTACATGTCAGCAAAGACTTAGTGAATAAATTGGCCCGATTTTCACATGACTTAGTTTATAGGATTTTCACCTCACCGATCTTCTAGAGTTCGTGAGGATAGAAAAATTTAGAAGCAATATGCTTCATGATATTGCTTTTAATATAACTCATTTGCATTTGTGTAATACAAGTAGCATTATCTTCATAGATAATTATGAGGGTATTGATGGTGTTAATGTCACATAACTTCTAGATATAGCTAATCACACATCTTAACCAAACACATTTACGTGAGGCTTCATATAATGCTATAATCTTTGAGTGGTTGGCAGAGATAGCTACTAAAGTCTGCTTAAAAGACCGTTAAGAAATTATTGTACCATCGCAAAGAAACACAAACCTAATCTAAGATTTGGTACTGTAGAGATCAAATAGAAAGCCAGCATTCATATATGATCTTATAATGGTCCAGTCTTGGTCTTTCCAACTAAATAAGTCAAGATTTTGTGTTCCTTAAAGGTATCTGAGTAAAGTCTTGACATCAACTCAATGCTTTTTGGTTAGAGCTGCACTTTGTCTAACTATCAAATCTACTACGAATTTAATATCAGACTTAGTGCAATTCGCAGGATACATAATTGCTTCAATGGGATCAAATACTTTACTTTTGTTATGAGAGCACAATTATGCCTCAATTGTTTCTTTCTATTTAATCCAATTTGAGCATTTCTCACATCTTGCCATGGACCTTGGTTCTGGTTCCAAATCAAGAGTTTTTAGCAATTTTTAAAATAAAATATATGCCAACAAATGTAGTATCTTTTTATACAATTCTCGTGAATCCACATAATTAGTGGATATTTCTTCATTAATTTTTTTAACTTCTCGTGATTTCCCACAATGATGGAGTCTAGGTATGCTCTGACTTCCTAGCAATAGATTGTACATATAAATATTTGCTAGGGTTAGCATCTTCAAGATGGCTCACTTCAGACATTTTCTCAATATCAGATTAAGTTTCTTCAACTATCTTGGGAGTGTTCTCACTTGTTTGGTTCTCTATTTATGTGAACGTCTCTGTAAAATTGAGTCATATGTGCCTAGAGACCCCCCCCCTTTTCTTATCATGAGGGGTAAGAGTGGATTCAATATCTTTCTAGGGTATTTCTACTCTCTTCGGTGCGTTTACTATAGATATATGAGATTTTGTTACTCCTTATGATCAATAAAGGTATCGATAGATTGTTAGCTATTTGTTGTAGATTTATTATCCTTCAAACTTCAAGTTCATCAGATTTTTTAGTGCGTGGGTTTAATTACTAAATACTCATGACATTTTAATTTATTTTTCGATATTATTTAGTGTGGTACTTTACTTCCCCAATGCTGAGAAATTGTCCTCAACAAATTTCTATAATTATAGAGAACTTTAGGGTCTTTTCACAAAAATTACCATAGTCGTAAAATTTTACTCCCTCCAGTCATAAAGTTATCATTTTGGGTATAGATATAGTCAAAATTTCAAAACTTTGATTGTCAATAGCTTTTAAATATTTAAATTAGATACATGAAAATCATACGTATAGATTTATATTGAAAAGTACTTTCATAGTATTATAATTTTATTGGATTTTAGAAATATATTATAATAAAATAGTGGTCACAATTGTATTTTAGAGACCATATCGATGTCCAAAATGATAACTTTTTGTGACCGAAGAGAGTGCGCATAATCAACAAAAATATCAGGGGTTAAAATGCAAAAGTTATCATGGCCTAAAATAATTTGTTTTTTTTTGGACCAAATTGCTGACAGGCCAATGGCTGTTCATCAGTCGGATCCAATCTAGCCTCGCCGTATTGGGTTGGATCCGGTCTGGCCCATTACACTCGGGTAAAAAAAGGGGGGGGGGGGTTGAGCCTCCGTGTGCACTAGGGTTTCTAATCGTAGCGCCGAGTGTGGTGACGGCGGTGGTGGTGGTGTGCATCATAGGAGCGTGGCATGCAGGCACATGGACGGTGGTGCTTTGTGCGGCGGCAATGCTGGGCAAGAGCTCCAGGAGGAGGGCTCGGTAGGTGGCGACAAGACGGCACCCGACGGGGCATGGCGGCCGATGAGTGTGGTGTCCGGCAAGGCTACAACGGTCAATGAGTGCGATGTGGGAGCGCGCAGCGTGACGTGGCACTAGCATAGGGACATAGCCGATGCTCTTTTATCTATATCGATTGTATCAAAACTAGCATCAAAAACCAATTTAGAACCATAATTAATAAGTAGATGACCTAGGGTCTAGGGAATAAGGATTAATGTGTAACATTAATCTAATAGCATGGGGATTGACAACATACCGTTTGGCCTTGGAGAGTAGTCGTGTTGATAACATGTTGAATAATAAATTGATTACCGTAGATCAATTCCAATGCCAACCAAGAACACTCAGAAAACAATCGCAATACATGGACACATGATATAGGGGATATCAACTATTTTCTTTTTATTGATTGTAGATTGATTCTCTAATACAGAAGGCGCTATATTTATACTCATAACCCATTAGGGGTATTTTCAGAATTCATGCACTAAAACTAAGAGTCCGGAGGTATCTCAACGACCAAAGGTCCGGTACGTCTATACACTCGTAAGATCAGGATTAGAGGTGGGCATTTTTAAATCGAAACCGAATTACCGAACGAAACGAACCGAATTAACCGATTATTTCAGTTTTTTCGATTTTTGGTTCGGTTTTTGTTTCGTATAATTCGGTTTTTAGTGTTCGGTTAATCGAATAGCCCACGTACAATACCACTTTTATAATGTTTTTCTTAAAACCACTAAATAATTCTCACGTTCTAATACATTTATGTATATGTTTGGTATATTCACATGTTCTATTATGTTTATATTGTAATAATCTACGAATATTGTGTAAGTTTAACCCTATTCTGTGTTGCAATATGAGAATGACTAAATCTAATTTACCTAATGTTTATTCATATTTCGGTTAACCGAAAAACCGGATTAACCGAACGAAATATTTTAGTTAATTCGGTTCGATTTTTTATTTTGATCAAAAAATTCGGTTGCTAGTTTTAAGAACCGAAAAGCCGAACCAATCAAACTGACAAAACCGAATATTCACCTCTAATTAATCAGGATGGGTACGTCTGGCTCGATCCGACCGGATGGAACTAGAACTCTGCCTTTTGTAGTGTTCGAGGTTGTAAGCGGTGCTCGATCTTTGAAAAATACGTATTTCACCCGCAATATATACAGGGGACGGAAAATTTATACGTATTTATTGGCTGACGTTGACGTGCACCTGGCTCCACGTACGCTAAACTATCTGCCGGCCCGACTTCATAGTTAAGCATGCACGTGTTTAATTAGTTGGAACCTGCCCTAATAAAGTCGATCTGTTGGACCGATACGTACGTATAATAATTAACGCATATATGGATGGTGGAAGAATTAATTACGTGTACGTGATCAGTTGTATCCTCTGTGATGTGAGGCCAAGTTAATTATGTTATGTACGTGGAGGTCAGGAGGATATATAATGGACCATCATATCATATATCGATCTGCTTTGCGATTCGCGAAGAAGATGCGACGTACCGATCGAGCGCGAGCCCTCTTTTTCCTAAAGTGACTTTCCGGCGGACCGAAGAGTGGAAACCGCGCGAACTGTTTCGGCAGGAAAATATCTCATCGCTTTACCTGCACCAATGCTCTTCCTAGCTACCTTTCCTTTCGGTACCTGCATGCATAATTGCGCGTATCGATCGTCCCACTCCCATTCCGTTGCAGCTTCACCTCAACGCACAAAATTAAGCTACTGCTATTTGCTAACTATATATATATACACACGTAGTACTGTAACTTTATGTGATGGAAATTGGTATGTGTACGCGCGCGCGCAGTTTTGTCTGTGCAAGAGTACTTATGCGTGCGACCTGTTGCAGACTTGCAGGCTCGTGGATATATATATATATATATATAGGCCAAAGGTGCAAAACGGCCACTGACATGCAGACTCCATTACAATGTGTCTGGAACATGGAAATTCCGCAGGAATTGGCTTGTCTCATTCGAAATGAGAAGCCTTGCTATAGTTGGCCCCATTGCATTTTTTTTTACTTTTGCTATTATCTAAACGGAATTTTAAATCTAATGCTCTTTTTTAATCGTGGAAGCATCAATAGGCGATACGTGTTACCTACTGCATTCATCTACCTTGGTAGGTATCTACTGATCGAGTCAAGTACCGTGGCAGATACTTACTAAGCTCGAGCACCGTGGTAGCTTGTTTACCGTGATGGGTGTGGTGCCAATATTCTACCACGGTAAGCAATCCGTGTCATTTGACGGTGTTTTTGCGGTCGGTCGAGAATTGCAGCGGTGTTGCACACCTGGCAGCTCGGTCGATCGTACCGTGTAATATATATATATATAGACACACACACTTTGTACAAGAAAAATTGTACGCGTGTAGCCGTTATGATCAGGCGAGCTGAAGAAGCAAACCATTAAAACGCAATTAATAGACGACTAGAACTGAACTAAAATCTCCTCCTTGCATATGTGAACACGTACCCTTGGTGCCGAACAGCCCATGCCATGGCATACCATGTCGGATATCTATCGAGTTGCAAATTCGAAAAAGGTGAAGCAAGCCGAGATACTGACCGAACCGAACTGCATGCTGCTAGCAAGGTGTGATTAAGGGTTTGTTTGGAGAGCTGTGTTTCAGTTTTATTTTAGTTTTAGATCAAAAGCCTCCTAAACAGTGTGGCTGTAAAGCAGCTGAAAAACTAAGCCACAGCAGAAACACCCCTAAAAGCTGCAGCTGCTGAGGAGACCACCTCCCATCTTGGTCGCTCTGCCTTCTCGACCTCCGTCACCCCGTCTCACCGTCTCCACGTCATCTCCCCACTCAGACGCCGTTGTACTTTGCTATTTTGCTACCTCCCCGCTCGGTTGGCCTCCAAAAGTCACAGTTGCAACAGCCAGTTTACCAAACAGCATAACAAGAAAAATCACAGCCGCCAGCTACAGCGACTTTACAATTCAATAAATCAAAAACAGCTTTTCAGCTCAACCGTAGCTTTCCAAACAGCGCTAATTAGGTCAGTATTGTGAATGCTGCATCTGCATGAGTACAACAGCACGAATGGGCATGGCATGATCAGCTGCTGAGTTGAGGGGCTAACAAATTAAAGCATGCCACCTGGCATCCGGCACCCTAACCAAGAAAAGTCTCCTGCCTTGTACTACTGCCTAGATAGCTACCCCGGCCTACAAACCCTCTCTCTCTCTCTCTCTTGTTAAGCATCAGCACACACAGTAGTTGACCATGGCAGTGTGTTAGCTCCTATTAATACCCTCCTTTCCTCCTTAATTTCTCTTGGTAGGAGGTAGAATCGATCGATCGATTGATCAGTAGCTAGAAACCCATTGTGGACTCATTAGCTGCTTGCTAGTGCAAGGAGTATATATACAACAGAAGCTCACCCTCTCCTATCGATCGATCGACCTGCAATAACTGAACCTTGAGCTGTGGCGGCGGCCATGAATTCCCTGAGCATGGTGGAGGAGAGGCTGCCTCCGGGGTTCAGGTTCCATCCCCGAGACGACGAGCTCGTGCTCGACTACCTGTCCAGGAAGCTCGGCGGCGGCGGGGTGGTGGTGAGCATCTACGGCTGCCCGACGATGGTCGACGTCGATCTGAACAAGTGCGAGCCCTGGGACCTTCCTGGTAAGTCCTAAGAAACCTGAAGACCACGCGCGTGTCGATCGGACGAGTTCATCACCACCTTCCAGATCATATGCGCGTGCGCTAGCTAATCCCTGCGCATGATGATCAATTGAGTTTTAATTTGTTGTGGATTCTTTTTTTTTTCTAGCTAGGTTTGCTTATCTGCTTGTTTTTTTTCCTCTACCTTTTGGCTGTTGATTTATTCTTGCGTTGTGTTTTTCTTTGTCGATCCGCAGACCCTCCCAAATGACCTTTAATTTGTTCTTTCTTTAAAAACAAATCACTCTAAATTTATATGGCGGAATCTATAATGATCTGATCACTTCTAGACAAGTCTTCCCTGTACTAGCACGCTGCCAGAACTGCTGCTGTTCAGAGAATTATTAGTAGTTCGCGCATGTATTCAGGCCACCTTCCAATCAAGGTTCTCAATCATGCTGTACATATTGCTGCTGGTTCTACAGGGATCAATTCTTGAATTTAAGATCTTGGAACCAACCATGCATGCATAGCTTTCTCCATTATTAGTGTATTCGAAGAAAATTCTCTTTGCTCCTTTCCTACATGCTTCCATGTATTTCCTTCAATGGCACAGAAGTACTATACATCTACCCTATGACTGATTCGGTTAACTGATTCAATTCATTGCAACCGAATTTAAGGTGCCCGTGCATGCTGCTATAGTTGATCCGTTTTATAGCTCCGAGCCATATAACTGAAGCGACCATGAACTCTTCCTGCAGCTCTCACAAGTTGCAACCATGCATGTTTCCCTCTCTCTCTCTCTCTCTCTCTCTCTCTCTCTGATCTGATATTTTGGTGTGCCCATGCCCTTGTTTTAGTTTCTGGTCTTCACCACATCATTTAGCCGTTCTGAAAAGTCTTGATCCAAGGCAGGAAAATATCAGAGCGAGACCATCTACAAATCGATGCATCAATTGCTGAAGAGAAACAGTTTGGAATCAAATCCTTGAATATTTTCATGGGTTCCAGAAAAGAGACTTAATCAATGAAAATATAATTCCCTGAAATTAATCTGCAATGAGAACAAGATTCACACGCCTTGTCCGCCTCCTTGTCTCCTTCCCCTCTCTCCATAACAGAAGGATCGATATTCTCGCTGCCGTGAGTTTGTTTGGCCTCTTCTTGGCCTTGTTCTCATCTGTGTCCCTGTTCCTGCCATGCTATCAAATATTCTCCCACTTTGCCTCCTCCCTAAAGGGAATTAACAGCCAAGGGATCGGGACAAACTTCAACTCAAAAAGAAGGCCTCTCAATTTGCCTATTATAGGAGAAACACACCGCAGAATCATGTGAAATGAACGTAAAGAAAGGGCGTACTGCAGTATAATTAATTTGATACCTCACAGGAATTAGCAATCTGTTTGCTCCTAATCAATTATATTTATATATTTTTTCGTTGTAAAGACAACTTTCCTTTTTGCCTCATATCGTTTGGAAGTTGTTGCAATGGAGCTTCTTGCTAATAATGGATGGAAGCATAATTATAGACTTTGTTATCTCTAAGTTTTGCATTGTTTATGTAATGATTCTTTTGCATTAGTTCAACTAAGTAGCTGAAAACTCTGTAATAAAACCGGGCTGTGTGCTTTGGCAGAGGCCGGAGACAACTCCTTTTTCTAAAAAAAAAATGCACACATTACCCGTTAATTAAAGAATGTTCGCTCTATATTAATTAATTTTTGCTCTTGTGTTAGCATTTTATTTATCTAAAAAGGCAAATGACAGGGATACAGCTGATGAATTAAATTAGTCAAACTTGTACATGTTTCACATTACGAGAGTAGATCATTAGACTAATGGATATATGTTACACATATTTGCAATTAATACAATTCATTAGCATATTCATCTAGTTTTACAGATTTTTTTTGGTTACTTTGTTCCTTAAAGTAATATTGTTTTTGCTGCATTCAGAAATTGCATGCGTTGGTGGCAAAGAGTGGTACTTCTACAGCCTCAAGGACAGGAAGTATGCCACCGGTCAGCGAACAAATAGAGCAACTGAATCAGGCTACTGGAAGGCCACCGGGAAAGATCGCCCGATTAGCCGGAAAGGGTTGCTAGTCGGTATGCGCAAAACCCTCGTGTTTTATCAAGGTAGAGCCCCCAAGGGGAAGAAGACTGAGTGGGTCATGCACGAATTCCGCAAGGAAGGGCAAGGTGATCCAATGAAGTTGCCATTCAAGGTAGCCATTATAAAACATATATATTAAATGCATTCTTATTTGGGGTGTGTGTATATTATATATACACATGTATATATATACACATATATACACAGATATACACATATATATGAAAATGGTTCCATGCATACTCCTGAAAGTACGTACTCTCACCTCTAGCGTACCCCTTAAACGATGTTGTTATACCTCTTTATCATTTTGATTATACTATAAGTTCCATGAAAAATTATACATATTCTACTATGATGGTACAATAGTCTGTTACTCGATGCTATTCCCTTTGATGATTGTGCAGTGTAACATATTCTATATGATGTCTAGGATGCAATCAATAATGCACACAGCCAAGGAAAACTAACATATATTCGGGGCCATGCAAAGTAGAACTCGACAGGTCTGTTTTCGCATGTGTAGAGTGGATTTTATGCGAGTACAAAGACGAAAGTATCAGAATAATGGTAGACAATATGAACTAAATTAACGAACCATTCCTTCATGACATTCACATGAGAAGGAGACCGGCAGGAATGCATGCCAACTCATGCTTCAACCATATAATATACAAGAGGAGATTTTATTTATCTCTTTTTAAAAGTTACATGAATATTAAAGTATGAATAAAGAATAGACAATGATTACATATCCCTTCGGTTGCTTCAAGATTTGTATAACTTGTAGAAAGGTACTTCCATGCTTTTCCTTTTGACAGTTGCATAAATATTAAAACATGAATGAATGGTAGATGGTGATTACTTACCTCTCCGCTTGCTTCAAAGATTTGTGCAACTTGTATTGGGGGGAAAAACATTAAAGCGCCGCTCTAACTTGTATTGAGTGGAAATACATAGAAACACCTCTCTATACATACATATATAACGGATAATGGAATGCAAACTCATTGTATATACACTCAATTGTCCTCTCATCAAATTAAGATTGAGGGAGTAGAAGCGTCAAATTTACAGTCAAGTCGACAAATTAACTAATTCTTTTAACACCCTTTGTGGCAATTCAGGTGTCATCAGCTGATTAAAGAATTGAAGATGTCTAAAAGCTTGTGGTTTTGGATTAAGACATTGATCATCGATACCTTGGATTGTTTTTGAAAATTCGTAGGGCATATGTTATGATATTATTAACTAATGCTCACGAGTAACGTTTCACTTTCCATATTGTACTTGAGGCTTTCTTTACTTCTGAGTCACTTTCATGGCAGCTACTTATGAGTTCTGCTCTGCTTTAGATACACCTCAACAGATGCATGTGCAACTATTGACTCACACAACCTTGTTTTATGGAGGCATTCATATCTCTTCCCAATCATTTCAAAAAGGCAATGCTCGCCTATAAAAAAAGAGTTTTTTTTGTGGTACACTAAGTACTAAGTTCAACGTGGGTCCTTTATTCTTTTCGATTCAATAGATTATATTAATTAGAATTTATTTATACTTTCTCTGGTTGTGAAGTAGTGGAAATACCTTTAACAAATCAATTATTATATCTGATTTTTACTACCCATTATATGCTATCAGTATAATGCACCGTAAAATTTCTCTTAAAGAAAAAATGGCTAAAGAAAATTATTTTTCAATTTTTTTTTCATATCATGCTTGCAAAAGTTTCTGCTGCAAGACTTCCATCCCACAATCAGTTCGAATACATACACACATATCCCAATTTACACTTATTTTTAAATCTAATTTTTTATCTAATATATATATATATTGTGATGTAAACAGGAGGACTGGGTCTTGTGCAGGGTTTTCTACAAGAGTAGGGCAACAATTGCCGAGGCACCCACAGAGAGTAGCTACAATATTATTGACGGTGCAGCCGCAGCTTCACTGCCTCCCCTCGTTGACAACGTCCAAATCATTGCCTTCGACCAGCTGCCTGGGTCAGTGCAAAACCTAGAGGGTTATGAGCAAGTGCCCTGCTTCTCCTGTAATCCCTCTCAGGCTCAGCCATCGTCGTCGGTGAACGGCGGCCCATTGACGATCAAGGATGTGCTGAGCCAGTTCACCAGGTATGAAGGCAACAGCGTGAAGAGGGAGGCGCCTCGAAGCAATTTTGCTCAGGATGGATTTGAGTGCTTAGCTGAGAGTGGCTTCTCACAGATGTGGAACTCACTCAGTTGATTTTCTAGGGATCGATATGGTTGCCAATTAAGGAGGAAACTCGATCGGTCTTAATTAAGAAGACTTGGTGTGTGTGTGTGTATATATATATATATATATATATATATATATATATATATATATATATATATATATATATATATATATATATATATATATGCTATTGCATGCATGTAGTTGTGTTGTAGTATCATTCTAGTTCGCATTATTTGTAAAAAAAGAAAAGGACGTGATCAAAGGAGAAAAGTATATGTCAGCAGTGATGTAAATACATTATTTGTGTACTATGGATAAGATTGGTACTTGATGCTAGAACCATATATACTAATATAATAGAAATAGAATCTTCATTATGATGCTAGTTTCCACTCTATTTGTCTGGCCTATAGCTTGCTCTACACAAATAAGTTTATAAACTACTGATTATATATTGTTCTAAATATCTCCAATTTCGTTCCTTCTAAGGGAGAGGTTATATGCCTCGTCCATTAGTTAATCTTTCTTGAGGTTTGGTACAAAATATGGTAAATTTAACTGAACTGGAGTCTTTCTTTTGGCTTATTCCAATCACGGGCAAGTGGTCCTTTCTTTATTTTCATTAAAAAATCGTTCAACAGTTCAGATCAGCCCTTTTTGCTTCAACTTGTAGTTATCCACTGCGTCCTCTTAACCTGAGTTGGCAGAAGGCTTGAAAACTAATATTAGTCAAGGAAGAATTAGATAATAAAAGTTGGTATGAAAATTCAAATCATTAGTCCATACACATATCCTTCATTTGTCCCCCTCATACCTTGAATTAAATATTTATCGGGTACAACAGAAAAAAATGCTCCCAAGTGGACAAAAAGAAAGACAAACAAAGTCATAACTAGTTGATTCTTTTAATATATCCCGCGAAACAAATTTAAGTTCACACGTATGATCTGCTCATGAGTTGATCATGTACCCGCTGACCTTAAATATATAGCTGTTCACTGCTAACTAACTGATAAATTAAAAATAGATTAATACACTGAGATTACTTACTGAAAACCACCTAAATAATGCCAAAAGCCAGCATGTGCACCATATAATAACACTGCAAGTAGCCAAGTACACAGGCCCACCAACCTCAAGATATTATTCTCCGGCCCCCTGACTGCTACTGCCATAGCTAGCTGCCATGGCTGCACTCTGTGGCCTCGACCAGAACTCGACGCTGTTCCACGATGAGGATGATGCAACGGCGGTCGAGGAGGACCCGTAGTTGGCCTCGACGGCCGCTTGATGAAGCCCCTGCTGTTTCCTCCCTAGTATGTTCGTGTCTCTGTGTCGTATGTTCGTGATGTCAGTTCCTAGTTTAATTAGTTCTCCTTAGGGCATCGGCTGTGTCGTTTTTCAACTCTGTGTTGTGCTGTGTTGGGGTTGTACGGTGGAAGCCAACGGATCAATCTGCAGTGAATTTGGGGACCTTGGTGATCACTGCGCTCATACGCTCAAAAGGAGCGAAAGGTGGTGTAGATGTCAGAAAAGAATTAAAGCTCGAGGGTGTGGGGCTAGCGGCCATTGAGAAGATCGAAGCAAGGCAACAGTCCAGGATGACTTGACTAAAACTAGAGGACGCAAACACAAAGTTTTTTTCACATCGGAGCAAACTCTCGGAGGAGGAAAAACTCTATTCGTTTCCTACACGGCCCACATGGGATTAGGGTCACACAAGCCATGATGACGAGAAACAAATTCTACACCAGCATCTCACATTTCAGTTACATCCTTGATACAACCAGCCATGCCACCTCGAGGAGTAGGGGTGGGCATAATTTAACCGAAACCGAAAAACCGAACCGAATCGAACCGAATTAACCGAAAAATTCGGTTTTTTCGGTATTCAGTGTTCGGTTCGGTTTTTTTGGTGCTATTCGGTTTACGGTATTCGGCTCGGTTTTGAAACTCAAGAAACCGAACAACCGAACAGACCGAATACTCAAGTCTCTCCGACTAATTCACCCGGTCACACTCACACCTGATGACTTTTCACTTGTTCGGTCCGCAATTCCTCCCGTGACTCCCTCAGTCCCTCCCGTTCCTCCCGTGACTCCCTCAGTCCCGCCCCCAGCCAATTCCCCATTTGCTCCCCTGTTCTCCGAACCCTAGCCGCCTCAGTCACCGCCGAGGCGCCGACTCACCGCCCGGCGCTCGCCTCGGTCTGCAGTCTGCTGCTCCGGGGTCCGGGCCTCCGGCCGTTCGACGAATCGGTGTCTCTCCTACCCGGCTACCCCAACACGGCGACACCCCGTGACTCCGTCTCCGTCCAACCCCGAGTCCCCGACGGCGTCTCTCCTTCAACAGTTCGGCCCTCTGCTCCGCCCGGCCCTCCACAGCTCCACTGACCACCGCGACTCCGCCTGTCCGCCATTTCGCCGCCCAAGTGACCTCCTCCGAGCCTCGATTTCTTTCTTCTACGGTTCTACCACCGACGGCGACGCCGGCCGCCGCCTCCATTGGCTCCGTCTGCTCCGGCTAGTGAGGTAAAACTCCGGCCCTCCACTGCTCCCGTGCTCCGGCAGTCCGGCTAGTGAAGTAGTGATCTACATCTTTGCAGTTTATATTTGATACATGCATTCTCTCATTTCTTGAACCATTGGATTCAAGAAACATTGGATTCTAGTTGGCTAGACGAGAAATATTGGATTCTCTCGTTTCTTGAACCACTATATGTGATACTGCTAACTATCTAGTTGAAACACAAAAATTTGATGAGGTTGAATTCAGTGGTTAAGCATCAATATATAATTATAGATTGATGATATGGGATAGTTGATGCTTTATTTAGGTACAGTTTGGTCTTCTTAAGGTAATTTTAGTCCATGTATGTTATGTCCGTATGCTGAAAAGTTTTGTAATCTTTTACAGAGTTGAGACCCTTTGCTTTGTAATCTTTTACAGAGTTGAGACCCTCTATATTATGTCAGTCTGCTGAAAAGTTTTCATACATATAACTGTAACTCAAGCTTGTAGGTTTTGAGCTGAGCCAATAGGCAGAGCTACATGAAGTCATTCCTCAAATTCCACCCGACGAGGCACCAGGCACTCACGGATTTACTGGGGCGATCTCAAAGAAATGTTGGACATTACTGAAGGTCCGTACGGAAAGAGCGGTAGCTTTTTTTAAAAGCTATTTTTTTTAAAATTTTTTGAGCTAAAAAATCAGCTATAGTTTTTTATAAGAAGTCATTTAACAAACAGCTAATTTTTCTCTGCAATAAACTATAAAAGCAGGTCATACTCAGCTTTTAGCTTTTGCTGGTTATATGTGGCTTCTAACTATGCTAAAAGCCATTTAAAAGCTAAGCTGTCTTAGGAGCTTATCAGCTTTTCAAAAGCAACTAGCTTTAAACCCTTAAATAAGATAAATTAGACCTGTGACTCTCACCGAAATTTCGCGAGGTCTCCCCGAGATATTGGTTTCTAGACATGGACGACTTTTGAAATGTCGGCCGGAGTAAAATAAAAATTAAAAAAATTAATTGCTACAGTAATCTCAGAAATCTCGACGAGATTTTGCCAAATCTCGCAGAGATCTCATCATTTTTGACTGGATTTTGACTTTTTTGATAGGATTTGGTCTAATAACTCTTAAGAAAGTCATCTCCTATGAAAATTTGTTGAAAAACCAAATTTTTGAGATATTTTTTAAAAACTGCAGAAATACTTTCGGATTTTTATAAGATTGTACATGTTTTATCATGATGTAAAAAATTTATGGTACCATCCTAGGAAGTGTAGGATCATACAAAAAAAATTCGAAGGAATTGAACTTCATTTTGTCTTTAAAAAATCAAAAACAGAATGAACATAATTGAGATTGTAACATTGTCAGAATTTTATAAATTTTCTCGAGTGTGATCATGATCCAACATTTTTATGAGAGGTTAATAATTGCCTTAGTAACATTCTATAAAATTTTTAAAATTTTTAATTTTTTTGTTTGCTCAATCAAATCTATGTATACATTGAACTTCATTTGGTATATTTCAAAAATCAAAAACGGAAAGAACATAAAATGGTACAATGCAGTTGTAAGAGTTTTATAAATTCACTGGTGTGCAATCATGATTTAAAATTTTTATGAGATCTTAAACATTTTCTTAGAACCCTTCTTCAAAATTTTCAAAAATTTTAAAGTTTTTTGATTGCCAAAGCAAATCTAACCTGGTGGTGCACACTTCACACGCACAACTCTATAGTTTTATATAATGATTTTGCAACATCATAAATCCAACACATATATTTGAAAATTTGCTAAAAGCACAATACGAATAATTGTAAGGTCTTAAAAATTTCAAACCACCAAAATCAAAACCAATTCAATCAACAAATTTATCTCATGGAAAAGGTAATCTTATAGTATTTTTCAAAATTTTGGACCGGCACTCCCTATATTCGCCCTGCCTCCTAGATGTATTGCAAGCAAGGGGTTCTAGGGCCTAAGTGGAGAAAATGGGATCGCATACTGCTGGCATCCTCCTCTTCGACGGTGTCGTTGAATGGATCCGCGGGCAACAACCCATCACGCATCGTTGTGGCCTACGCCAAGGCGACCGCCTATGGCCTTACTTGTTCATTATCGCCATTGATCCCCTACAGAGAATTCTGGACAGGATTGTACTCACCCCTTGTTGGCAGAGGTACTCGCATGTGTACATCCTTGTGCGCAGATGCTACTGCTACTGCTGTTTTCACCACCCCGGATAAGTCTGGGGTTGATAATCTTGTTCACATCCTACGTTGGTTTGGCGAGGCCACGGCCTAAAAGCAAACCTGGCAACCTACAAAAGAGCTCCATAATACCGATCAGATGTGATGACAAGGGACTTGAACCTATCCAAATGCCAGTGCAAAGGTAGTGGCATTCTAAGCTCCCCACTAGTTCATAAAAAGGGTTCACCCAACATTACCCACTTGTCCGACTGTTGCTAAGCAATTTTGGGATACCAAGCGGACCCCCCAGATGGTAGTTTTAAAGTGACCGATTTACCCTCTTTTGCAATCAGTTTCACTTGTACATCTTGGTACTACCTCAATGTATATTTTGGGAGGATTTTTACCATTCTTGGGAGTTACAAAAATTTATATTGAGATAGTACCAAGAGATACCTTCATCTTTTAAGTTACTAGCTTAATATAAATTTTGGTATATTCAAAGAATGTTACCAAAATTTACATCTATATATATAAAAACAATAGGTGAAATTCAAGGCACATCCTTCATTTTAAGGGCAAGAAAATCCCACAATAATACTAAATTTTAGAAATTCTTACATTAATCGAAATAAAAAGAGAAGAATCTCCACCACTTATTTTGGTGGGCCAGATTATAATGGTGCAGATTAATCATATATAACAAATATAATTGTATTCCAATTATTGAAAGGATCTCCACCACTTATTTTGGTGGAGTCAGATTATAACAGTGCAGATTAATTATATATAAATAGAGTTATATAACAAATACAATTGTATTTCAATAATTAGAAGTAGAGTTGTATATCAAAGATGATTATATTATAATATCTAAACGCGCAGTTGCGCGGGTAAATCTATTAGTTAAGATAATACTAAAAGACACCAAAAGTTAGTACCTCCCACCTTTTTATATATGTGTAGGTTATACTAGAAGCTGTTGCGCTGGATCGGATAGAACAGTTAGTTAGAACATGCATCTGCTCTAAGTTTATAGTCAACGGCGTATGAACTGATGGATGATCATAGCGAAATTATCCATGGGTCAACATAGTCTAAAAATTCTCATGTGGTTCGCCGTGAGAGTTCGTCATCGTTCCAAATCAATAAAGAGAAAATTACTGTACATTATATTAGTAATATATAATGATAATAGAAATAAGATTTAACCATTGATTTATTGAAAGTGCTATTTAATTGATTGGATAAAAGAATTAACGGTCCGTGTTAGCGTAACCAGACGCACTCGATCAATGGCTGAAGTGCACGTCTGAGCATGTAGTGATGGCTGACCACAAAGAGAAATCATGGCCTGGACAAGGCTGACGAAACTTTATAGCCACCTGTGACTGGGAATGAGTGCAAGTTGGAGGAAAGAACGGGAGAAAAAGAATAAAAAAACGAGGACAGAATTCAGAACCCGTGCTGAGCTGCAGCAGCTCAGTGCAGACTACAGAGTGCTCCATCTTTTCAGTCTGTCAGCCTGAGCCCGCCGGAGGGCAGCAGCCGCACACCTGCAGTACGCACCGACCTCACCTTATCACCTGCGCCGTCCGATGCGCCTCCGGCCACGACGTGACGGCCATCTGACTGCACCGTGCCACGGCGGCAGGGGCCGTGACTTCCTGCCCCAGCCCGAGGAGGCAGCCAGCCTTGCCACCGTACCTGCCATAAAACAAGTGTCACTGCTGCTATGCAAAACAAGGCTTAATTAGTGACTAATCCGAGCGACCAATCGTTTTGTTTATTGAACGCTAGATTGGAGTCTAGCGGAGGGCGACGAACAGGCGGGGAGGGCAGCCTGCTGTGCTGAGTGTGCTGCTAAAGCTATTTTTAATCCCATGTTGGTCCTGTGTATTTTCTTCTTAGAACAACGGTTGCTAGAGATTTGGAAGTTATTCGGTTGGATTAGTTCAGTTTCAGCTAAAATGGGAACGTCAGAAGCACCGTTGATCGATTACTGCTGTAGAAGATTTGGTGATCCGTGCCAAACTGTCGATAGACCGGCGTGTGTAGTTAGTCGGTCGACTGGGTCATCAGCTCAGATCTCTGCTATTTGTACACAAACATACAATTTGTACGGGGAAGGAATCCCACTTTATAAGCCAGGCAATCCAGCACTACACGTTGTTTATGTCAAAGGAGCATATGAGCACGTAACACTCCAAAAGCACATTGAAGTTTGAGCCATCATGCTTTAATATTTATGTAATTGTAAAAAAAAATACGTAGAAACACCCATCACAAAAAATTTTCAAGATAGTGCGCAGTGACTAGATGAGATCAGACCATACCTTGCCGGCACCGGAGGTGGAAGCCTTGAGCTTGTTCAGATCGACGGTTTTGTTGTCAAAATTTGAATCAGTGGAGCTGCAGCAGGTGTAATGACAGTACGTGTAGCAGTGACACAAAAATTGAGGAAAAAGATACCGTCAATCTTGGCTGTTCAGTTGACAGAGTAGAGCCATGGGTTCTGTCATGCATCAACCAGGAGACCACAAAAATTGCCTTTCTAAGGACTTTTGACTGTTTTCAGTCTTATAGTTCTGAACCACAGCACTTAGCTGATCAATAAAATTGTTATGTACAAGAATTCTGCGATTTGGACAAAACAAAACTCCCAACACAAAGTCTGAAAGATAAAATTCAACAAAACTTTCAACTGATGTTATTCCAGTGAATAACCATGACATTTTACAGTGAATCATATCAATACATTTTACCAGTTTCTGACTTTCAGTGCCTCTCCTTGCAAAGCTTTTCCGCAAAACTGAAACCATCAGCCTCTTCAGTGGAACCTGTCACAACAGAAATTCCTTAACTGAGTCTCAAACCCTTATCATATTTGAAGGTCATCCATCTCGGTTCCTCTCAATTCTTACAGTTTCAGGCTACCTCTTCATTAAGTCCTTTTCCCCGTTGGGAAAATTTGGTCATTGCAACACTTCGCCATTGACATCACAGGCCATCAAACAACTGTGAATCTGTGATGGTTTTGTTGAACCATGGAGGCTTGCAACTTTTACACAGTCAAATTTCACAAAGTACACATAATTTCCTCTCAAAGAAATCACGAGAGGATTGACGGCTTGATGCAGCCTCTTCTTCAATTGGATGCTCCTCCAATTGGGATGCCTTCATCATTTGCTGAATCTCCTCAACCTACCCAAACTCCCGCTTCTTTTTCAAAAACCCTTCCAAAACCCTAAATGCGTGCTCTGTACGTGCCATCCCCATCACGATCATCTCCCTGAAGCACCTATATGCTTCGACAACCACTTATCCGCAGCACAAACCAGTTACCGGAACATCCAATGCATGCCGGTGAGGTACACATCCCTTGCCAATCAGATAATCCCATAGCTCCAGCCCAAGATCCGGTCGCCCATTCTCGCAAAAGACCCTCATGAGTAACATTGTCATCCTGATCCTTCGCATGAACCCTGAGTCGACCATCTTACTACATGTCTTCTAGATCCTCCCCAAGTCACCTATCCTCTGATCTGAAAGCCACACGACAACGTGTAGTAACTAACATCATCCAGACACCAATCACCGCCATCCCAGACTGCAAATCCCTCCGGTGACCTCTAGTTCCGCCGTATCCGCACCGCTGCAGTGCCGCGCAGCCTGTCATCCGGTGCGCTGCTCCAGGACATCTCCGCCTCCTCCGCGCGTCATCTTGGTGCGATGGATGCCACCACGACGTGTGTGGACCAAGCTGAAGGGTCCGTTCTCCACGACGGTTCTGGGCGATCCACGACGACAGCGGACGCATCATTCTCGCCTTCGCTGAGCGGACGAAGCATACCCAGATCGACGCTGATCTGCGGACTTCAGCTCAGATTGGACTACAGCCGGGACATGTTGTGTAATGTCCCGTGGCCTCCGATGAAATGGGGAGTGAAAACATTACAAACTGGCAAGAATCATATCAACATCCAAGAGAAAACAAGAAGAACAGGAAGAAGCCACGAACAAGCAATTTATATTTCATATCATTTTTCGTCCTCTTTTACATCCAAAACACAGGCCCCTTATATACTCCCTTCATTCTGCACAACTAATTACCCGTAACTAACTCTTTACCTGACACCGCCAAACTCCAAAGAAAATGACAATTACCACTACAGTTTTTGCCAGTAATTATTGTTCACTATCTCACTCGTATTTCAACCGTTCACTACTCATAACGATTCACTTAGCTAATCCATACCGCTCGTTACATCACTCCCCCCTGAATCTATTGCTTGTCCCCAAACAACAGCCATCGGAAATTGCTCGGGCAACATATTAAGATCTAAGTCGCCGACTCTGCTGGTATTCCAGTCCATTTGATCAGACCTTGCGTCACTACCGCACTCCCTTTCTTCACCAATCTTCTCTCCAAAATTGCCTCCGGTTCAGTGGAACTTACATCCAACCCCACCAGTTTTGGTAGCTCGGTGAACACAAGAGAGAAATCTGGATTGAAAGGCTTCAATTGGGAGACATGGAATACAGGATGAATCTAACTTTCAATCAGAAGATCTAAACGATAAGCTGCTGGTCCGATTCTCTCCAACACCTCATATGGACCATAAAATATATAGGCTAGCTTCGGAAAAGGCTTGTTCATTACTTTTTCCCTCCACCTAAAACTGTCGTTCTTGTCTATTTTTATCTGCTTGAATCTTCATCCGATTCTACGCTCCGAGCTGTTGCTTGAACAGCTCATTGTATCTCTCTCGGTTTTGCATGATTTCCTTTACTTCCTCAGTACTGCCCCATCTGCCCGAGGTTCAATGCCAAAGCTTGGTTCTACTCCATACAAAGCTTTGAAGGGAGAACAACCCAGAGATGAGTGAAAACTCGTATTATACCACAATTCTATGAGAGCCAACCACTTTCTCCATTTCCCTGATGAGGCATGCACGTCACAATGCAAGTATATTTCGAGACACTGGTTCACCTGTTCGCTTTGTCCATTGGTTTGTGGATGGTAAGAAGTATTATACTATAATTTTGTGTCTAAGGCTTGGAACAATTTGCGCCAGAAGATACTAGTGAACACCTTGTCCCGATCTGAAGTGATGGACCTTGGTACCCCATGCAATTTGACAATCTACTCCAGAAATAGTTTTGCTACTGCCTGAACCGTGTATGGATGCTTCAGAGCAAGAAAGTGCGCATATTTGGAGAAACGATCGATGACTACCAGGATCACATTACAGCCCTCCGACATAGGCAGCCCTTCAATGAAATCCATCATCAAATCCTACCATGCCGAAGCCGAAATCGGTAAAGGTTGCAGTAACTCCACAGGTTTCACTCTTTCTCCATTTGCCGATTGACACACTCCACACTGCTTTGCAAAGTTCTCTACAGCTTGTTTCATACCATCCTAGGAAAACATTTGAGTCTTTGATGGGTGGCATGGATGCTAGAATGCCCCCCCAATAGTGCTTGAGTGGAAGGCTGCTACCAATTTGATTTAAAGAGCAAAAATTTCACCAATCCATATCCTCCCTTTCTTCTGAATCAATCCTTGTTTTAATTCATATCCTTTCTCATCAGGGCTATGTAGAGCTAGTTGAGCTAATCGCTGCTGGGCTATTCTATCAATAGCATAAGAGTTCATCACTTCCTGGATCCATACAGGTTGAATTTTTGACACTGCCTGCAACATCATCAATGGTCCAGCTCGCGATAAAGCATCCACCACCACATTTTCCTTCCCCTTTTTGTAAATAATGCGGAACTGTAATCCCATCAACTGGGTCATAGCTTTATGTTGCATCTCATATTGTAAGTGTTGCTCATTAAAAAACTAAGGCTTTGGTGATCAGTTCGTATGATGAACTCTCGACTTTGCAGATATGGTGTCCATTTTTCAACTGCAAGCATCAATGCCAGGAACTCCTTTTCATAGATTGATAATGCTTGATGTGCTGCTCTCAAAGCCTTACTGAAAAAGGCTATCGGATGCCCACTTTGTAGCAGAACTGCTCCAACCCCTTGATCACAAGCATCAGTCTTAATTCCAAAACCTTGACTGAAATTGGGTAGCTTGAGCACAAGAGTAGATGACATTGCCTTCCTCAGTTTAGTGAATGCCTCCTCTGCCTTTTCATCCCACCTAAAGGCTTTTTCTTTAGCAGGTTAGTCTAGCCGAGCTAACATTCTATAGTTTTTTACGAACTTCTAATAATATCCTATCAACCCAAGAAAACTACATAGTTCGGATATGGTTGTAGTTCTGGGCCACTTCAGCATCGCCTGTGTCTTTTGGGGATCCGTTGCCACTCCTTCAACAGAAATCAGATGGCCCAAGTATTCCAGTTTCCTTTGAGCAAACATACATTTCGATCTCTTCACATAGAACTGCTGCTCCTTCAAAGTCTACAATATTGTTGCCAAATGTTTTGCATGAAACTCGAGATCTGGACTATACACCAAGATGTCATCTATGAAAACTAACACAAACGTCCGAAGATAGGGTGTTAGAATAGAGTTCATGACACATTGAAAAGTTGCCGACGCGTTTGTCAATCCAAAAGGCATTACTCTGAATTGATAGTGCCCATGGTGTGTTTTGAAGGCCGTTTTGATTTCATCCTCCTCTTTCATGTAGATCTGGTGGTAACCAGCTCTCAAATCCAATTTAGAGAAGTACTGGGTGCCAGCTAGTTCATCAAGTAGTTCGTCAATCACCGGCATCGAAAATTTGTTCTTAATGGTCAAGTCATTCAGTCGGTGGTATTCCACGCAAAACCTCCACGTGTCGTCTTTCTTCTTCACTAAAAGTACGGGATAAGCGAAGGGGCTAACACTGGGCTTGAATCATCCCACGGTAATCATCTCAACCACCTGTCTCTCAATCTCATTTTTATGTAAAGGAGAGTATCGATAAGGTCTTAAGTTTACCAGCGTTGCTCCTAGAATCAGAGATATGGCATGGTCATAATCTCTCCTCAATGGACACCCCTTGACTCATCAAACACCATCTCATATTGTTTGAGCACGGCTTGAATTTCAGCAGGAATTGGATCTTCAGGGTTTAGCAGCTCATGCTCCAAGACGGCCATCACCCATATTTCATTGCCTCTCCTCCACTTTTCCAGTTGGTCTACCGACATGGGTTTCAACTCAGTCTGTTCGTTATTTCTCACCCCTTGCAACTGAATCTTTCTTCCAAGATGATCGAATTCTATCACCTTTTCTTGCCAATTGCACAACATTGGATTGTGTGCTTTTTGCCAGTCCATGTCTAAGATACCGTCATAAGCCCCCAATTCAATTACTCTTAGATCTGTGAGGAAGGTATGTCCTTGTGACCACCATTCCATTCGTGGTACCCAACTGTCACACCTCAATGTTTCTCCATTTGCCACCCATACCTCCACCGGTTTAACCTTCTGTGGTACACACCCAATTCGTTGGAGATAAGCTGCATTAAAAAAACTATAGGAGCTGCCTGAATCAACTAGGAATGACATCGCTTGATTTTTAATCAAAGTTAGAACGTGTACTATTTCAGTTCCCTCAACTCCAGATACTGTATTCAGAAACAAATTGAATAGTTCCTCCTTATCAAGCTCAGTAGTTTCCAAAAGAACAAGCACTGCATCTGACAAGTACTCTCCTTGTTCTTCCATCACAAGAGCCTGAAGTTGTGTTGGTCCTTTCTTTTTGCATTGTAGGTGGTGATTAGGTTCGTACTTCTCTCCGCATTGGTAACATAAACCATCAGCTCATCGATACTCTTTCAATTGCTTTGCCTTCCAAAGTTCTCCTTGGCCAACCTTGGGTATTTGTTGCTAAGTCTCAGTTTTGGTAACTCCACCCTCTCGACCAAACTTGGATTTCCAGCTTTCTCCCCTGTCTGTGACATCCCATCGCACCGTGCTAGCAAGGTGGCTCGATTCTGATCTCTGCACCCGTAATAATGTTTCAAAATTTGAGAACAGTAAAATATAATATTTAAACTTGGATGTGAATATTTTTAGAATTTCCTTGATGTTCTTGGTTTTATTTGGATTTTCTTGAATTTTTGTGTTGCAAGAAAAATCAAACAAAAGGGAAATAAAGAAATGAAGAGATAAAATGAAAAGACAACTTTTACATCAAAATGATGCATTGTCAGAATTTATATAAAATATTGGAGACACAAATGGAGATTTAAAAATTATTGCGAGAACCTCAATGCCATTACTACCTTTAGTAAAAATATCATAAATTAATAATGTCATTTAGCACTTTTTAAAATTTAAAAACCGAAACTCTGAAAAAGTGGAAATTGCCATGTCAGAATTTTTATTAAATAATGGAGTAATGTTTTGAGCTAAAAATTTTACAGAAGCATTCTTAGCTCAAATTCATCTGAAAAACAATGTTTCAGAAATAATAGACTTTAATTGCTCTCAAAGAAAAATCAAAACTAGAAATAATAATTTAGAGCAGTCACTGTTGTAAGAATATTAATAATTTTTTGGTAACTTAGTTTAACTCCAAAATTTTACCAGGAGATAAAATCTATCCAATGACTTCGATCAAAAAGTTTGGAAATTTTCTACCCTAATTTGATAGCCCAATAAAATCTGTGATTGAATGGATTGACCCGGAGCCGTCCTTTGCTTTTGACCTTGTCGCTGACAGGTGGGCCATCCTCCTTTTTGTCCCGTTTTGCTAGCGCGCAACGGCAAAGCTTCGCGGTCACTACCCGTGGACCCAGGCCCCACTCGCCAGGCCTGTCTTCTCCTCCTTCGCTGTTCTCCCGACCGAGGCAAGGAAGTCTCCCGATTCATCGCGTCAGCCGAGCTCACTCCGTTGATTTTCTTCACCGAATGGTCACGTCATAGCGCTCGGTCCGCCTTGCCCAACCACGACAATCCATTGAATTGCCTCGCCACAGCCACATCTGGCTTTGGTTCTCCCACACCTTGGCTCTCCCGTGGTTCTCTACATCGGCTAAAACCAAGCGCCATCTCATTGTCCAAGCAACAGCACCAGCGCCATACCCCTTTGACTCTACTGCCCATACCTCCGCCAATTGTTGCCACGACTGCCCGGCATTTCTAGAACCGGCCATCCCTTCTCCTGTGTAAGCATCGCATTATCTGGGCGAGCTCATACCAGGGGAGGCGGCTTCTTTGCGACTGTGCTCAGCTATCTAAATATTAGAGCTATCCTAGAACACCCTCACACTCCTTAGAACCTCCCCACTTCTATTCAAGACTTAATTTGGAGCACCTCCATTTCACTCCCCAGCACCATTTTTCTGAAACCTTCTCTGCTCAAGCTCGATCAGTTGCCGCCATTGCTACCAAACCGAAGCTCCAGTCGAGATTTCAATAGCATGATTTAGTAAGCAATTCGGCAATACTTTTGGCTTTAAGCTCTCTAGTCGTATCCCTGAACTCATCTAATTCATTGGCTACAGCTAAACTCGCTCAAGGCACTCTCGACACTGTTCATCTTCTACCTTGCGTCTGGTGCATGCTGGCAGCCCAATCTGACCAATCTCTGTCCAACCAAGTAGGAGAAATGGGGTCCTTGCTACTCCCTGATGCTCAATTTGTTACCCATTCAATCTCTCTCACTGTGGTTCTTCTTCCCAGGCGAACCGCCATTAGCGTCGCCGCCTAGCTCCTGTGGCGCGTCACTCCGGTCAACGCAGACTTCGTTGGAACCATCAGGCAAGTGTGCAATCATCCCCTCTAGCCCCTCCAGCTGGCTTCCAGGTCCGGCGACCTCCCTCTCCCCGCCGTCGAGACCATGGCCGAAGTCCTCTGCTTTGGTTCTACAGTGCGAGAAAGTGAGTCATGTTCAAATAATTTAACTCCTCTTCTACTCACAAGCAACACCTTGGCCCAGTGGTATCGCTCTGCCGTTTGAACCAGCGGGTCTGGGGTTCGAATCCCACCCCAGCCCATTTATTTTTATTTTTGCTCCATTCAAATTCAATGCCTCATATCTTTTGCTAAGAATCTCCAAATGAAACAAACTTAATTTCTAAATTTGAGTTAGGCAGTAAGGAGTTAGCTTATATAATAAAAACTTATATGTTACTTGCAGTTCAATCATTCAAATTGAGTTTGAACAAAAGTCCCTTTTTAGGTGTTATGAAGCAACTATAAAAACTATAGCTCATAAGATGATGAAATAATTTATATGAAGTTCCTGGAAACAGAAAGGACCCATGTATGTAAAAATATTTAAAATAGAACTTAGTTTGCAATCTTTTGGTAAAATGAAATGCAACTTGCAACAACAAATAAATATGAAATCTATCGCGATTGGTAGCAAAATAATGCAAAACCAACTTTAAAACATTCCTAGGATTTTACCATGTTAATACCAGAAAAATGAATAAAAGATCATGTTTAGTGTAGTCACAAACTTAAAATGAACCTTGATCCGATATAGTGTTACCTTTGTGATCATGTTTAGTGTAGTCACTACTTCAGCAGCAAATAAAATAATTTGTTTAAATACTAAAATCAGTAAAAACCAGTTTAGAAGCACTGTACAAAGTTCATGCTACCATATTCTAGAAAAACATCTTATTTATAACTTACTTTCTATCTAAATCTAGCTAGTTCAAAACCCTTAAGTGTTAACCTTGCGTTTCACCTCGCCGATTCCGTATAGCGTAAACTTTATAATGCCATATAAGCTTTTTCAGCGATGAATATAACATCTTGTCCAAATTCTAAAACTTATGAAATTAGTTCAGTAGTGCTCTCCAAAGTATAGACTACCCTAATATGAAAAGATAATCTCACTTCACTATGATTTGCATGTTAATCTTGTTAGCTTAGTAACCCTAAGTGTTCACATTTTTTAAGTCCGTAATGTAAATAAACGAACTTCAATTGCAAATGAGAAATCAATGATTATAATATTTATATCACCAGAACCTTCTCTAATATCATGTAAATAAGGCCAGTAGCCTAAATCAATAGATCTAACCTGCGTAAATCTAATTCTGAATGAAATCAATTAAAGATAAAGAACTACTCACTCATAGCCTAATGTGATCATTTAAGCCTTTTCGGTAGCTCGTCTAAATCCGAATTTTGTAAAGAATAGCCTAGAAATGATCTTTAGAATATAATCTGCAGTAATCTAGAAAAACATTCTTATTTCGTCTTACTTTGAATCTGAATCATAATAGAGCAAAACCCGTAAGTAATAAAGTTGGCAGAAACTCATATTATGAATAGTAAATCAATGAAATCTTGCAACTAATGATTAATTCTATTAATCCAACCGATTTTTGCATCTTGAATTCATAAAATAAAATTAATAAATTCATAATGAGTAATCCCTGTTTCTTGTGAAGAGTCTTTATTTGTTTCACTATCTATTTTCTTTTTGCCCTTATTGAAGTTAGTTCTTTGCTATATTTCCGTTGTTCGACGTGTAGAACCCGACATCTCTAACTTCGTCATCGCCATCGTCAGCCGCAATCCTCGTCTTCGTCGTAAACAAGGATTAAGCAAGGCAAGCATCCCTTTGATCATATTGATCCCAATATTTAATTTTCTTTTGTTTTACTAAACCAATTTATGCATGCATTTACTTTCTGTAAATTTGCTATTTTGTGGTGCTGGTAGTTATACCTGTTGTCTCATTAACCTTCTTTGATAATTATGGACATGTGAACCTTGATAACCATAGATTGAGGATAAGCATTACTTAATGTCATCATGGGTATATGCGTTCATATTATTCATGCTTAGCCATGCTTTAGAAACAGCAATGTAAATGATCAGATCAAAATTGTTTCCTGAAAATGATTGGAAATTGCACTGTTTGTTGCTGGTATTTTGATTAAAAACCCCAAAATAAAACTATGTTTTGATGCGGGCGATTATTGGCAATAGCCGGATGTGCGAAAGGAATTGCACGTAGTGTAGGGTGAAGTATCGCCCGTGTCGGATTAAGGACCGAACATCGTGTTGTATGATCCAAGAAAACCCATACAAACCACAAGTGTTGGGATGGGGCAGCCTTAAACCGATTAAGTTACCTGGTTTAACTTTGCATTTATGGAAGGTGGGAGCTTGCAGAAGCACTCCGTTCGGGATTGCTTGTTAGGGGCTTCCACATAGTTCGTGTGGGTAAATGCATAACCGGTGCAACGGTGTACGCCCTACCGTGTTCAGAAACGTTGTGTTGGGTGTGATGAAAGTGGATCCACGACTTTGGTGTGTATTTCTGTCTCTACGGCGGGGGTTAACATCCCGGGCTGGTGCAAAGTTAACCCAGGTAATGTAAAGATTTTCGTCATGAACATTCTGGCCACACACTGAAAGTGCGTGAAACATGCGGCAAAAAGAAAAGGTCATGACTTGTGGGTAAAGTTGTACACCTCTGCAGAGTATAAATCTAATCGATTAGCCGTACCCGCGGTCATGGGAGTCTTGGTGAACTGATGCGAATTAGATGT
The DNA here is from genome assembly GCA_036346375.1 of Guadua angustifolia. Taxonomy (NCBI): domain Eukaryota; kingdom Viridiplantae; phylum Streptophyta; class Magnoliopsida; order Poales; family Poaceae; genus Guadua; species Guadua angustifolia. Next base: position 61,585,788 of record CM070510.1, read on the forward strand.
TTTATTATTTTCAAAATGGTTGGTTTCATTTATTTTGCAACTGTTGCTCTATGTCGAAGGGCCGATATTGATGAATTTTAGGATTTGGATGATTCGTCGCTCACGTCATGGAGGACTATGAGTGTTACTTGTGCTTTACTTATCTGTTATCAATCAAATTTGCTCTTATAAATTCCGTTTGCAAATAACTCAATTTACAAATTCAATTTCACTTTATGCAAATTAACTGTAGTAGCCTCCTTTGACTTGACCTGCATTTATGCATTTGCAAATACCACCTTAAGTCTTGCGGAGTACGAAAGTACTCACCCTTGCTTAATTTGTGGTTTTTAGGTGGATAAGTCAGCGAAGCTTCGAAGGTTTGTTTTCATCGCAGGTTGCGGGATCCTTATTGCCGTGATCTTTCTAGGGATTTATGCCTGGTCAGTTGCCTGCAGGATGGATGGGTACACTACAAGGCCTTGCTTCTTTTGCTGATATATATACTCTGAGTTGTAAGATTTCTTTGTATAATCGTTTCCACTTAATTAATATAATGTATGGTTATGATTCCAATTGTTGTAAGTGTGCGTACTAGCTACTGATCCAGAGACTAGTACTGTGTGCACATTAGATTTCCATTTTGGCATTCTGTGCTAAAATGGGGGTTGCTACAACCTGCCCTTGCACAGCCCCTCTCAATTTCGGTTTCAACCCTCTCACAAAGTGCGACACAAATAGTTCTTCCCTGTAATATGGACTGTGCATTGATATATCATACATGAGTCCTTCGAACTGAGTCTTGTACTCGGTTATCGTACCAGTCTGCTTGTTCTCCACTAATTCCCCTAACAGTTTTCGGTGGTCGAAGGCCTCAAATTTCTCCTCTACGGCCTGAATGAACTGATCCCAATTCCCTAGTTCATTTCGAGCTTTGAACACCTGCAACCATCTTGCGATGTTGCCCTTCATGTGGATCGTGGCCGCATTCACCCATAGAGCTTCAGGTATGTTGTATATCATGAAGTAATCGATACACTTGTCTCACCATAACCGCGAGTTGTCCCCATCAAACAGCGGGAAGCTAAGTTTCGACAACGGTGGTCTTACCTACCCTCCACCTCTCTGTAGCCGGGAATTCATCCCTTGAATGTCTTGTTGTCCCCCGACCGAGCATCTGGTACGAAGTCCCCCAGATGAGGGAGTAGGTTAATCCTCCCTTCCCATCCAGGGTTCTGGTAGTGCCGGTGTGAATAAAGCCTTCCCCGAGGCCGCGATCGACCCTTCTCCACTTCGATTCCCTTCTAGCGCTCAACCTGCCATGATTTTGGCCACCGCTTATGCCGTTGCCTCAAGCTATCTGGTTAGCAGTTGCTGCTCCTTGGCACTTTGTTCCATCACCTTGGCAGTAAGCTCTGTTCTGGACATCAATTACTGCTGAGCGGAATCGATCATTCCCACCTGAGCAAACAGCAGATCCAGACTCTCTTTAATCGCCACCCAATTCTCCTCCAATTTCCCTATGGCTTCCCCCATCGCCTCCAAGACAATCTGGGTTTGCACCGATGGTTTTGGGGGCGCTATGATTGCAAATTGCGCCAAGCCAACCAGTTTCCTGGGATTTCACAAGGATTAACCGAACCAACCGTGGTCGATTCAGTGTTCCCCAACCTTCCACTGGAAATTTTTACAGCTCAAAGCCCGACCGCAACATGGCTTTGATACTAATTGTAATGTCCCATGGCCTCCAATGAGACGGGGCGTGAGAGCATTACCAACTAGCAAGAATCATATCAACATCCAAGAGAAAACAAGAAGAACAGGAAGAAGCCAAGAACAAGCAATTTGTATCTCATACCATTTTTCGTTCCCTTTTACATCCAGAACACAGGCCCCTTATATACTCCCTTCATTCTACGCAACTAATTACCCGTAAGTAACTCTTTACTTGACACCGTCAAACTCCAACGAAAATGACAATTACTGCTACAGCTTTTGCCATTAATTACTGTTCACTATCTCACTCGTATCTCAACCGTTCACTACTCCTAACGATTCACTTAGCTAATCCACACCGCTCGTTACATGTTACTAGTGGAGGGCGGTGACTTGCTATGAGTCTACCAAGTCGTGTATGCTCAATGAGATCATTTGGTTGCTTGACATGTTTTGGGTGTGCGATGTGCAACACGCCTACCAGGAGGGGAACCAGGTGGCGGACGCGCCCTGCCATGAGGTGTACAAGGTCACATATCCGAGGGTCTGGACGAAAGAGAAATAAACATATGGCCAAATGGGCTGCCGGCACGGCACGGCATGGCACGGCCGTGTAGGCCTAGTTAGCAAGCAGACTTTGCCATATTGGCCCACCGAGACCACAGCTCAAACACGGTCCAGGTGGTTCTGGGCCAAGATAGACCCATTTGGCGCTAAATTTTTTTAAAAAGTTAGAAAATTTGAAAAATCATAACAGTTTGAAAAAAATAAGAAAAACATTATAAAAATTAGAAAAATTCAAAGCAACGTAGAGAAAACTTTTTAAAATCTATGTAAATTAGAAAAAACTAAACGGATTGGACCGTGCCGACACGACTCATTTACATTTAGGCCATGTATGTCTTGTCTGAGCCGCACCTACGTACCAGGCCACGGACAGGCCAAGTTAGCACGGCCGGTTTAGCCATGTCTGGATCATGGTAGTCTGGAGGAAGCGGGAGGACGGTCGTCCTCCACGAGGAGTCCGTGGGTGAAGCCGATTGCATGGCGCCAACCAAGAACTCTTACCTGCCGGCGGCCGCTCATTGTACATCGATCTTACGACGGCCCAAAAGCAGCCCACCCAGCCATCTCTATGCAAGTGCTCAAGGATTTGACGAGAACACATCACGAGACGCGACATGACGTCCGGCTGCAAATCACACCATCAAGACTTCAGAATTAAGATCAAGCAAAGCTTAGGAACCAGTGATAGATAGCTCGGTCTTGTAGTTTGTAGGAACAAGGTTCCGTTTGGGCTAGTCGATGCTAAACAACTGGTTAGCCGGTGAAAGATTATTATTTTTTATATTGTATTACTTCACGATTGTACTTACATTCATGAACAAACGAAATAAAATTTTCTAGTGTTTAACAATGTTTGTGCTGTAATTCTCTCTGGAAACAGGATAATGGATCGCATGACGGCTTAAGTTTATATGCTAACTAGGCACGTCGTTGTTTGCCGTGTAGTCAATGGTGAAATTCCATGGGTGTACTTTGTGTGAAATTCACATACAAATAAATGGTCCTGATCCTTACATAGTTTTAAATATATTAGTGGTAGGCAAGGAAGATGGTGCCAAACAAAAAACACAGCTGATTAGTAGCTCAACTGATCACCTCGGCCTTACATGCTCTTTAATTTAATGTCCTTGTCAATTATTCCAAACAATAACTTACACAGATCCGTACAATTAATGTATAACGCATAATTAAACAAGAAAAATTGCACTGGTAGGATGCCGAAACAGACAAGCATGCAGCATCTCCCGTTCTCTCTCCCAGATAAAAATAGTCTACTTAATTCCCTTCCCGTTTCGTTCGTATTCACGTGCATACGTGAAACTCGTGAGAGGTAGTAGTGGTATGATTTGGTGGTTGGTAAGCCACATCAGACCATGATACGATGATAATTGAAGCAGATATCTGTGTCATTTACGAACTCACTAATTGACTCTTACCCCAAAAAAAACACGTACATACTGTTTTTTTTTCTTGATGTAATGTACGGTTTTAACTTGTCCGTGCTTACTTTGCACGAAAAATAGAGAGATAATGATCGTTTTGTCTGAACTGTTGTTGGTGTGGACGTGTGAAAGTGCCTTCCTTTGGCCACCCGACTACATGACATTATGCGGTGATGTTCTCAGTGCCTCTTTTGGTGTCATGTCATAATCTATTAGGCCTCATGCGTACTTGAAGGAACGGCATAGGTCGAAGAAAAACGATCTCAGTTGAGTTCCAGGTCGACCTTGGGCCGGCATAGTCTTTGTGGTAGACCGTTCAATCGAAAATGAATTCTGTCTCAAATGGATATAAGTCGTGCTATTTTTGTTGCTTGAACGGCGTAGGATGTCACATTGCGCAATGTTGCCACAAGGATCAGCACCAGCTAGCTGGTGATGCCATTTATTTCAGCTTCAATTTTCTCAGTTTTTTATTTGGATCTTATGCACTAATGCTCAAATTCTCGAGCTTATTAGGACACGACGATCTTCAGCTCGAACTCCTTTCCGACGACAAGCGACAGCCCGCCGACGTGCGCGACGCCGAGCGTTCCACTCTTCGCGTACTGGGTGCCGGTGACCGAGTTCGCGTCCATCTCGACGCCGTTGACGTAGACGGCGAACTGCTTGGGTGGCGCCGGCAACTGGAGCCCCAGGAACACCACCTTGCCGATCACCAGCGTTCGGCTCGGCTCGTACGAGTCGTGCACCACATGGGACCTCAGTTTGATACCGCTGCTCTCCATCGCGCAGCTGAATCTTATCAGGCTACACTTGCTCCTCATCCCGACCATCTCCGGCGACTCACCGTCGTCTAAGAACAGCTCCCCGGCGGCCGTGCCGTCCTCGGCGAGAGCGACCAGGAGGTGGAACACGCTCCGGCGCGCGCGCGACGTCGTCAGCGCTTGCTGCTGCAGTGGCAGGATGCTGCCCCCGGCGACGTGCACGTTCACCGTGTCCGCGGGCGCGGGGAGCGTCACGCGTTTGCCGGTACCCGTGGCGACGGCGAGGGAGTAGTCATAGAGGCTGAACCACCAGCCGGCCGGGAAGTAGGCGTCGACGGTGGTCGCGCCAGGCTCGAGCACCGGCGACACCAGCACGCTGCGGCCGAGCAGGAACTGCCTGTCCACGCCGTACGTGTTGACGTCGTGCGGGTACGAGAAGAAGAGCGGCCGCGCGATGGGCGCCCCAGTGGTGTGCGCCTCGTACATGAGCGTGTAGATGTAAGGGAGCAGCCGGTACCGCAGCCCGAGCGCCTTCCTCGCCGACCGCGCCACCGACTCCCACAGGTACAGCTCTCGCCGGACGGTGCCGATCGCCGAGTGGTCCCTCGAGAACGGGTAGAACGCCCCAAGCTTCAAACACAAACGCAAAGCTCAAATCAACGTGCCAATGGACAGAACGGTTTGGACCTTAATGCGGTTCGTGTACAACAGATACTCTACCTGAATCCAGCGGCTGCAGAGCTCCTCGGTGGTGTCGCCGCCGAAGCCGCATATGTCGGCGCCGACCATGGGGATGCCGAAGAGGCCGAAGCTGAGCATGGTGTTGATGGAGTAGTGGAGGTCGTCCCACGACGCCATGTTGTCGCCGGTCCAGTGCGCGGTGTACCGGCCGGAGCCGACGAACGTGGAGCGGCTCAGCACGAAGGGCCGGCGGCCGGTGTCCCTGAGCAGCGCGTAGTGCGTGGCCCGCGCCTCAAGGAAGCCGTAGAGGTTGTGCGCATCGTACTCGGCCACGCCACCGTGGTGCACGGCGGAGGCCGGCACGGTCTTGTTGTTGATGGGGCGGTGCACGCCCGAGTTGTTGATCTGGTACGGCGGGTCGTCGAGCTCGTTGAGCGGCGCCGGGTCGATGAAGTTGGATATCTCGTTCATGTCGATCCACAGCCCGTCGACGGGGATGGTCCGCCGGAACGCGGCGATCTCCCGCGCCCAGAACTCGGCGGCGCGAGGGTTCAGGAAGTCCGGGAAGTAGACGTTGCCCGGCCACACCTTGCCGAGGTAGTTGGTGCCGTTGCGCTTCACGAAGATGTCCTGCTGCATCCCGCGGACGAACGTCCCGTACGTCGTGTTCACGTTGATCCCTACGCGCGCATCACAAAATCAGCGAAATACCATGTAATCTCATCATGCTGCAGTCACCATTTTACCAACCCATTTTGATCCTTAAGACTGACGCGAGCTTGCTTGATGTACCTGGGTCCAGTATGACCACGTATTTCTGGCCGTTCCAGTGGAGCCGGTCGACGAACCACCGCAGCCGGTCGGCCGGGAAGTTCACCGGATCCAGCGTGAAGTCCTTGAACGCGTCCATGTAGTCGATGTCCGTCCACATCACCTCCAGTGGGATCATGGCCTTGGCGTAGCCGGCCACCACGCCCTCCAGGTCTGCCACGTTCTTGTACCCATACCTGCACTGATGAAACCCTGCACGTTCCAATGCAACAACATGCCACAATTTGCGAGTGAGACGCAAGAAACAGAGCGTGCAGAGGCGAGCGCGAGCTGGTTCAGATGCCAAGAAAGCGTCTTGGTTTGGCCGTACCGAATGACCAGTACGGCATGGGGACTGGGCGGCCGATGAGCTGGGTGTACTGGTCGACGACGTCGAGCGGGGAGGGGCCGGCGAAGAAGTAGAAGTCGAGCACGCCGCCGATCACCTTGTAGGTGACGTAGGACCCGCCGTATAGGACGTCCATCCCGTTGCTGTTGAGGAGGAGCACGCCGTGCGCCGCGCCGGCGCCGCGGGGGGAGCCATCGGGGGACGCCGAGCGCACGTCCATGTAGAACGGGTGCGAGCCGTAGAGGTTGACGTCCACGTTGGCTGCGGCGATGTCCGAATTCCACAGCGTGAACGTGTCGTTGCTCTGCAGCCGGAACGTCCGCTTCGTGTGCTCGCCCAGCCCGTACAGCGACGCCCGGCCGGCCGGTAGCGCCGACGTCAACTCCAAGTACCTGTGTCGATCCCTTGTCATGGTGAGATGTACATTCGCCATCGACTGATATGTTTTGCAATATAGGACTAGCATTGTTACCGATCCTTGAAGACGAGGGTGGGGGAGGTGTCGAAGAGGACGTCGCCGGTGGAGCGGCGGGAGACGGTGAAGCGGAACGGGGAGACGTGGATGGTGAAGGTGAGGTCCGAGGCCGCGGCGGAGAGGACGCGGCTGCGCGGCGAGGCGGCGTCGCTCTGGCGCGGTGCACCGAGGAAGACGTCCTCCGGCGTCGGGCGCGGGATGACGTCCTGTGGGACCTCCCATCGCGGGTGGTCAGCGTCGGTGATGCGGACGTGCAGCCGGTTGTCCGTCTCGACGCTGCCGTCGGCATAACAAAAAAATTAAACAGTGAGCACAAAGGAAATATATATATATATACTCTATATTCGAATTTTTTTATTTAATATTTATTTTAATTTTTTGAATAATCAACTGAAAAAAATTATTACAAAAATAGATTCCCATCGTTTGGATATAAGACGATCGCCTCGTATTCGAGTGATAGGAACCCTGATATAAAATATGTGTCTCCGGCGTCTTAATATGTGTGAAAAATATGTGCGTATTTTACAGGGCTTCGCTCCGTCCCTGACACAGTCGTCCCAATGGATCTTTGCTCGCCGTGGATTCGCGCCACGGGTGTTCTTCATACAGCCGCGTCGTCACGTGCCCTTTATGCGTTCCTCGGCGTTGTTCGTCTCGGCCGCTCCGTCCCTTCTCCCCCGGGAGCTCCGCTGTCTCACCGCATCTGCCTGTGACTCGCTCGCCTGCATTTTGCTGCGTCGCCTGCTCCGCCGCCCCTCGTCCACCGTTTTCCGTCCAGCGCCGCCCACCGTTCCTCCCCTCCTTCTGGGTCACGCGTGCCGCTGCTCGCCCTGTCACCTTCTGTGCCGCGCCTCCTTCCGTTTCTCCCCTTCTCTACGGAGGCCGCCGCTTGTTGCCACATCGCCCGCGGACTGGTAATGGTCTCGCTCTCCCGATCCCTTCCCCTTCATCAAGCGAGCAGCAGGAACCTCATTGTAAGATTACTTCTATTGAGGTGTAAGGAAGAGTAACAAGGGTTTGGGATTACAACCCTCCGCCGCCAAGTATCGCCAAAACTGGCTAAGAACACCACCACCAACTCGCCGGATTGTTTTGTTCACGCAATGCCCTTTTATAGTCGTTCCTTTCCAGCAACAACCCACTCCTCCCATGCTACCCTTACAACTCAAAACGACAAACTACTGGACGACCCACTCTGGACCGACAACAGCTGGGTTGGGCTTGTGAAGTCGACTTGATCTTCTGGCTGGCCCATTTAGCTTCGCGCCAACTTTTGCTTCAGCCTTCTTCAAGTCTTGCGCCTTGACAGCCGAGGTTGCTTCAGTGTCTGAATGCTTGGTGAGGTCACGACATCCGCCTCCTGGATCGTGACTTGTCCCCAAGCCGAGCGCTCGAATTGCTCTTTCAACAGGTGTTCATCCTCCCAAGTAGCCATTGAGGGCGGCCATGGATGCCAATGCACAAGAAGTTGCGGAATTACTTTTCCAGCGCGATGACACAAGCGTCGATCTAAAATATGTTGTGGAAATTGTAAGTTTTGGTCGAGATCAGGAATATGATGACTGACCTGGCGAGGAGCCCCCTTGGCTGGTTTGAGAAGCGAAACATGAAATACAGGATGCACTGTGCTGGTTGCCGGTAATTTCAGCTCATACGCAACGTCATTGATCTTGCGAATAATTGGGTAAGGACCGAAGTAACGAAAAGCCAGCTTGTAGTTTGCTTTAGGTGCTACTGAAGTTTGAGCGTAAGGTTGAAATTTAACATATACCAGGTCTCCAACAGCAAAAATGCGCTCAGAGCGGTGCTTGTCGGCCTGTTGTTTCATCCTCTGTTGAGCCCGGTGGAGATGTAACTTCACCAATGCATTCATATGAGCACGCTGAGCTAGCCAATCTTTGAGATCCGAAGCAGTGCACACCTCGGGTGAATCAAGACCAAAATGGTTTGGGTCATGACCATAGAGCACCTTAAATGGAGATGCTTTAAGGGCGGAGTGGTAGCTTGTGTTGTACCAAAATTCAGCTAGGTATAACCATTTTATCCATTGCTTAGGACAGGAGTGCACAAAACATCGAAGATAACCTTCCAGACACTGATTAACCCGTTCCGTCTGGCCATCGGATTGTGGGTGGTAAGCACTACTCATATTGAGAGAAGTCCCGGATAGCTTGAATAGTTCCTGCCATAATAGACTAGTGAAAATCTTGTCGCGATCAGAGATGATGATGTGTGGCATGCCGTGGAGTCTGTACACGTGAAGCATATAAGCTTGAGCCACTGTGAACGCTGCAAATGGATGAGCGAGAGGAATGAAATGAGCAAACTTGGAGAACTTATCGACCACCACCAAAATACAGTTATAAGTTCGAGCTCTAGGTAACCCCTCAATAAAGTCGAGTGTAACAGTATGCCAGGCATGCTCTGGAACAGGCAAAGGTAAAAGAAGACCGGGGTATTTAGCTCTGTCTGGTTTGGCTTGCTGACAAACCGAACATGTCGTAACAAACTCATGAATGGACTTCTTCATCGCTGGCCAGGCAAACAGGTGTTTTAGGCGTCTGTATGTAACTGGAAATCCCGAGTGACCGCCGATTGCACTGGCATGGAAGGCTTGCATCAACTTCAGTTGCAATTCTGTGTTATTGCCAATCCAAACACGACCTTTAAATCTGAGAATTCCTTCAGTCAGAATAAAGTGTGGCACACTCTGTCCGACAGCAAGTTCAGTGAGTATCTTCTGAGTACAAGGATCATGTTGATACCCGAGTGCTACCTGTTCCAGCCAAATTGGTTTACAAATGGAAATAGCCGACACTGATAAACAAGAGTCGTCCGGATCACCATGAAAATTAGGACGTCGAGACAGGGCATCCGCCACCTTGTTGTCCTGCCCCTTTTTGTATTGAATAGTAAATTGCAATCCCAACAACTTGGTGACAGCCTTTTTCTGCAAAGGAGAGGTGATCCGTTGATCTAACAAGTGAGTCAAGCTCTGATGGTCTGTTTTGATGACAAACGGGGCATGCTGGAGGTATGGACGCCATTGATCAATAGCAAATAAAATAGCCAAGAATTCTTTCTCATACGTAGAAAGGCCTTGGTTCTTCGGTCCGAGGGCTTTACTAATGAATGCCACAGGATGTCCATCTTGTTGTAATACTGCACCAATACCAGTTTCACTCGCATCCGACTCAATGACGAAAGCCCGAGTGAAATTTGGTAATGCTAATACAGGCGCTGACATAAGAGCAGTTTTGAGAGCCAAAAAAGATTGTTGAGTTTCTTCAGTCCAAACAAACTGCTGCCCTTTCTTAAGCAGGTTGGTTAACGGTTTACTGATGATGCCAAAGCCTTGCACAAAACGCCGATAGTACCCAGCCATGCCCAAAAAGCTACGAATATCTTTCACCGATTGAGGTACTGGCCAACGCTGAATGTCAGAAATTTTGGAAGGATCTGTGGCCACCCCTCCGGCACTGACAATATGACCCAGAAACTCCAATTGAGGTTGTGCAAAACAACATTTGGAGGCTTTCAAGCGTAATTGATGATGGCTTAGAAGATCAAAAACTTGACGCAAATGAATCAAGTGAGCCTCCAGTGTTGAGCTATAGACCAGCACATCATCAATGAATACCACTACACATTTGCGTAACAAAGGTGCTAGCACAAAGTTCATGAAACCCTGAAATGTTGCCGGAGCGCCCGTGAGACCAAAGGACATGACCTTATACTCGAAGTGGCCGTTGTGAGTCTGGAAAGCTGTTTTAAGTTCATCTCCTTCCTTAATGCGTATCTGGTGATATCCAGAGCGGTGATCCAACTTGGAAAAGACTGATGCCCCAGCAAGTTCATCCAAGAGCTCATCTAGAATGGGCATAGGATACTTATTCTTAACCGTATGTGCATTCAACCTTCTATAATCGACGCATAATCTCCATTCACCGTCCTTCTTCTTTACTAACAAAACGGGAGAAGCAAACGGGCTCGAACTGTACTGAATAACGCCTGTGGCCAGCATGTCTTGCACTTGTTTCTCTATCTCATCTTTTTGCTGCGGGGTGTAACGATATGGTCGTATACGAAAAGGCTGAACTCCAGGCAATAAAGGGATGGCGTGATCAAATGCTCGCCGGGGAGGTAGTCCAGCAGGCTCCTGAAATAAGTGATGAAACTCTTCGATCAGCTTGGTAATGCACTCCGGTCTTTCTGAAGAATGTGGTTCCGGCTGAACAGATGAAATGGCCAACAGCTGCTCTATAGCTTCCTGCTTGATGAGTGCATCTAGTTGACAAAGGAAAATTGCCGGGCAACGGTCTACAGTAGGAGTGACACCCTGAAGCATTACCTTCTGGTGTTTGTGTGTAAATGACAGGGTTTTGTGTCCCCAATGCACTGCCATAGGACTATGCTCCTCTAGCCAATCCATTCCCAAGATAATGTCATAACCGCTCAAAGGTAGCACTTTCAAATTTGATGTGAATGTACAGCCTTGACAAAACCAGCTACAGTGAGGAATACTGAAATTGCAATGTAAAATACCCCCATCAGCAACCCTCACCCGCACTGAATTTTTCAACTGTTGCACACCCGGCATGAGTGGTAACAGATGACTACCAATGTAGCTGCCCGAACTACCAGAATCAACCAGCATTAACACCTCCTGACAATGGACTAATCCTTTGAGACGTATTGTTCTGCCCCCTTCGGAACCAGTCACCGCTTCACACGAAATTGCTAAGACCACCGCTTCATTCTTGTCCTGACGGTAACCGAGCGGAGGAGAATCTGAGCACTCTGAAACGGTCTCATCGTCTTTACCATTAGCTAATGCCCACATCTCTTCAACCAAATGCAGAGGAACTGTTGCCGTGCATCGATGGTTATGTCCCCACCGCTCGCCGCACTTGTAACAGAGGCCCTTAGCCTTGCGATAGGCCATCAGTGCCGCCATGCGATCATCCTGAACTCGCGGACGAGATGCCGGTATTTGCTTTTTGTCTTCCTGAGGCACGCTTGGGTTCACCTTGTTAAGAGGAGGTAGTGGAAGCGCCATGGCTGTGGAGCGACCAAATGTTCGCCCAGAAGGTATGACGTCTACTCGACGACTTTCACGCCGAGGTTGATTCGCCATCACGTCCTCCTGCAAAAGCGCGAGTGCACTAGCAGTATCGATATCTTTCGGGCGTTGAATAACGACAACAGAACGGATTTCATCTTTGAGTCCGTCAATGAATCTAGTGGTAAGAAATTCATGGTGCAGAGTATTGTCATAAGCTAATAACTGGTGTACCAAATCATCAAACTGTTCAATGTACTCAGTTACATTGCCAGTCTGGTGAATGTGAAAAAACTTGCGTACTAATGACCCATGCTGATCTCTTCCAAATCTATTAGTGAGAGCCAGACCCAATTCTTCCCAATCCATACAAAAGAGTTTGTTATCCATTGACTGCATCCAGAATAGGGCAGGTCCTTCAAAATTCAAAGTCGCCAATCGAACCCACATAGCTTCCGGAATGGAATAAAAAGCGAAGAAGTGTTCGCAACGTTTCTTCCATAACTTTGGGTTAGATCCATCAAAGGCAGGTAAGCTAACTTGAGGCAAATTAGCACCTAAGCTTTGAGCCATGGAGGCAAAAGTGGATGCAGAGTATGGACTCGAGTGAAATGGGTGTTGAGGATTTGGCGTTTGAAATTGGATACCTGTGACCGGAGGCACCGGGGCGCCGCCGGCCCCAGCGCCCGCCCTCCGGTGAAGATGAGGATCGCGATGGCCGAACTGCCCAGACGTCGCCGCGTATGGCGGACCTTCCAGATGAGCGGAAGCCGACGTCCCGATCTCTGTACCATCCTTGAGGTTGATGGTACTCTAGGGTACTTGCGCCAGAACTTGGCCGATTTGCTGCTTCAATTCGGTCACAGTGGTATGCAATTCTGTCACCCGATCGTCCACCTTGGGCTTCCAGTCTTCGAATTGGGTTTGATCCTCCGCCAACTTTCTCACCGTATCGTCAACTCGACGGATGTACTGCTGTACATCGAAGACCATCTGGCGGGTCTCTTCCTCCTTCTTGCTGTTTTCTTCCAACTTGGCCAAGATCGCGGCAAGTGGATCATCGATTCGGGGTGGCGCCATGCTTCCTGTCTTGGATCGCAACCGAGTGAAATGTCCGTGAGTCTCCTCCAGATTGGTGGTGTGGGAACAATCTGGCTCTGATACCAGATGTAAGATTACTTCTATTGAGGTGTAAGGAAGAGTAACAAGGGTTTGGGATTACAACCCTCCGCCGCCAAGTATCGCCAAAACTGGCTAAGAACACCACCACCAACTCGCCGGATTGTTTTGTTCACGCAATGCCCTTTTATAGTCGTTCCTTTCCTGCAACAACCCACTCCTCCCATGCTACCCTTACAACTCAAAACGACAAACTACTGGACGACCCACTCTGGACCGACAACAGCTGGGTTGGGCTTGTGAAGTCGACTTGATCTTCTGGCTGGCCCATTTAGCTTCGCGCCAACTTTTGCTTCACCTTCTTGAGTCTTAGCGCCTTGACGGTGAGGTTGCTTGATGTCCAATGCTTGGTGAGGTGGCACGACACTCATGGATGATAGCAACGCTATAGGCGCTATTCCCAGGTCCCATTTCCTTACTGGCATTAGCATTTGTGTCCGTTTTACCAGCTTCGGACCTCCATGGTGACCTCTTCTGTCTCTCCCTCTCTCTCTATTTCTCTCGTTCTCTGTGAGTTTGGGGTTCAATTTTATCGTCCTTGTGTCATGTGCTCTGGTCACTGATTCCAGCTAAAGTTCTTCTTACGCCGATTAAATTCGGCAATTGCGGAGGTTTGTCTTGGAATCAATCCATCGATTTACCTGGTGGAGACATTCCTCTTCACTATTGTACTGGATTTCCTGGTTTTTTTGGTGAAACGTGGAGTTAGTGAGTATAGTATGCCTAGAGTCTTTCTACATAATTTTGAGCCAACTAAAGGAGTTCTTTGTATATCATGACTGTTTCTATGCTTTCAACCTATCAGCGTCAGGATACATGATTAGCTTTTTCATTTGCAGATGCTTGCGATCTTCTACCTGCTGCTCCAGTAAGCCTGCTCCAATTGCTTCCTTTGATCCAGTCAACATGTAATGTCATGTTCTCTGCCCAACACATTTCTTTATGAGGGGAAGCTCAACACATACTTGGTTGCTTCCTTTGCTTCAGCTTTGCCAGCGTGAAGTGCTGAAGTGGGACTTGGTAAGTTAGTCGTATGAGAAATTCGGTTGATGTGGGCCCGTTTGATATACTATAAGAATATGATGGATCTGATTTGTTAGCCGTGTTCAGGATGGTGTACTAAAATTTGTTGCATGTGGCTGCGTCCATGTCTGCATGTTGTACAAAAATACACTCATGCATGTGTTTTTAGAGACTAAGGCCTTGTTTGGCAGAGCTCTAGATCACAACTCCATCTCAGATCTAAAATTTATAGGCTAAAATAAAGTGAATTAAGTTTATATTTTTAGTATAAAATATAAACAAGATGACCCACCTAAACACTCTTAATATACCTTACCAAACACTGCCTAAGTTTTGTTCTGGGAGTCATATGAGTGCACATTGCAAGAGCCTGGGTTTTAAGTTTTATTAGAAGCACAAGTCTATCCTTTTCAGTTGAGTTTGCTTTGTAGTTTCGAAGCTGCAGATTGGAAGTTTCTTTTTGACGCCAGATTTCATTGTAGACGGCACATTTTATTTATCGTAAACTTTATCTGTTCATATTCCAATCAGATAAATTTTCTCGATTGTAATGCACTATAGTTGATTTCTTCCATCATTATATTAATTATGCCCATGACGAAGCCTCTTTTTCAAATTGCTTCATGAACTACTTCAATGTATTGCAGCCCTATTGTCAAAAGTAAAGGTAACCTTTTATTATATGTGACAGCTTCTCACCTAAATGAATTTTCCATGTTATTGGTTGTTTCACCATTAGGGATATGCTTAGAATTCAAATACGAACAGGTGAACAGAAAATAGAGAAGTGGAAGGTAAAAGCGAGGTACATGTTGTATTAGAGCAGCATCTGTTCCAGATGTGTTATAAATTGATGACTTGGGCTGCTACAACTTACAGGAACATTTAGTGAAGGTTCAAAAATTTTGCAACACTAAATTCTCAAAATGAGCGAAAAATCTTATGACCTATACATCCCTTTTGTGTTCTGGAACAATATTTTGACTAGTCTCTCTAATTTTCCACATTTGTGCAATTGCAGATTCTGGAATGTTGTCTGGTTTCACCGAGGATTCTCTAACCATTGTGTGTTTTTTATGTTTACCCAAATTTATTTGCATAGACATTAATAAGAACATAAATTTTATCGAAAATTAGCTTCATACATCCCAACAGCTGTTGAGATGAAAACAAGCCAATTCATTACTCAAAACAATAGGGGCATGAACAGAGGAGATGACCAACGACAGAAAGACAGAGTGTGAAATTTTCCAAGAAGGAACATGCCCTCAAAGGTGTGTGCATTTCTCAAATGAACCACCAGCTTAATTTCTTTGCATCCGTAAAACCGTTGAATTCTTTGTGTTATTCTTGTCCGTGCACACAATATCCATTCTTTGTGGTTGTTTCAGGGAGTGTGGATAATCGGTCAGTTGGTCACAAGTATGACCAAATCGATATAGTTGACGAGGAGGCACCGCTTATAGAGCTGGGCAAATGTATGTCAATTAAACAAATGATTACTTTCTCATACACAATATTAATTTTCTCGTTCATACATCATATTAGTTTTTGTTGTTGAGAGAACTTTGGTGAATGGATATAGTTGACGAGGAGGCACCACTTATAGAGTTGAACAAAGGTATGTCAATTAAACAATGATTACTTTCTCATACACAATATTAATTTTTCTGTCCATACATCATATTAGTTTTTATTGTTGAGAGAACTTTAGAGTGCATTTCATCATATTTATTACATAGTGTTATTCACATATGAGCTACACATTTTGCAGGAATTGATCCTTACATGTTAAAATGCATAGTGTTGCCTGTAAAGAGCTTTCCTTCACCTGGGACGGCCTTATGGCAGCATGGCCTGGGGCGTTAGTAGGATATACCGCTGGTTAGACAGTTAGACTAAATCTAGATACCTCAGGTCGATCACCAGAAGCCATATATGTTTTCAAAGGACCCTCTAAATTATCCCATGTTGCCCTTGCACCCTTCCACCTTCCAGTGATCTGCATCATTTAAAATTGATCTAATTGTTGTTTAGGCGCTCTATTGAAATTTACGCGGCGCAGCGTAGCGCGCAATTCACCTTAGTAAAAAGAAAGCTGCAAGTTTACTACTTTCTTTATGTTTGAATACGTTCTTTCAAATTTTATTTCTAAACACATTTTATTTTATAATTTTAAGGAAACTGTTGACTATTTTTTATTCTATACCTGTTCACCCTAGCTATTTTTAATGTGATTTGCTAACATACATAATAAACTAAGACATACCATACAAAGATATAATAAAAAGTGACAATACAGTTTTTACAGGTGTATTTTGATGAAAATACAAAAACCTGAAATGACATTTATGAAAAATAGAAAAAGTATTGAAATTATTAATTTAGTACAACTAAGATAATGCGTCAAGTGGCCTCCGGATTAGGAGATCGTGGGTTCATGTTCACCTATCATTATGTGCAAACTGCCTTTTTATTATTCTAGATGACTTAAGTGCGTACTTGTCCTAGTCAACCTATGATAAACTCTGCTCTCGAACAGATAAAAGAAACCATAAACTAAATGCCATATTTTGACCATCATATAGATAATTAAATAGGCAGTTAATTTGTTCAGCAACACAAATTCCAACCCGAAAAAATAGAGTATCACAGATCCTCCTAGGCAGCCCTTCGGTTCTATTGTATGGACATTTCTCCTTCGTTTCGGTGGATGGCAGAGCTACTTTCCGTGCTTTAAAAAAAATGCTAATGAATGATCTAAACGGATGATCAAATTAAACGGCCTTAATCCAGTGATGAACCAAGCATACGCCACTATCATGAGTTAAGCACCGCAATTGACAGAAGGCATCAAAATTAAACGGCCTTAATCCAGTGATCGATCAAGCATACGCCACTAACATGATTTAGCATCGCAATTGACACAAGACGTGGAACCAAAAAAAAATCACAGCTGCGGTTCAGTATGTCATACTTGCCTTGCAGTTAGGCTGAGCCTCTGGACGTCGGGCCCGAGCACAGCCGTCTCGCGGATGAGCTCCAGCCGCGCCGCCAGCAGGTTCGCCGACCCGGAGACGGAGACGACGTTGTACCCGTGCCCCGCGGGGCTCGCCGGGCCGCAGTCAACGCGCCATGCCACCGCGAGGAGGAAGGCGAGGAGGAGAGCGAGATATGTGGGTGCATATGGCGAGCCCGTCGCCATCACGAACACTCAGCTAATGGGGCCAGCCAAAGGCAGAGCCGAGATCTGAATATATAAATAAGCCGTGGCGATCGGCAGGGCACGGCGCACGAGTAAACGCCGGATGGCGATGTGTCGGTGCTGTCCTCTTCTTTTATTTTTGACTCGAAACTGAGAGCAGAAATGATCCTACTGTTTATTTTCCTTGTCCTTTTTCAAAGATGATACGCGATGACGATGACTCTTTTTATTTTCCTTTGCGGACTAAATGGCCATGCGCTTTTGGAACGAGGAGTATATAATTGAGTTGCTGGCTAATTGAGATGGTGTTTATTTTCCTTACCTTTTTTTCAAAGATCCTACTGTTTGCTCCCTGCGACTTGCAAGTCTTATCTTCTTCACTATTTTTTTTCAGAGGTCATTATTCGCCTTTTTGATTTGTTTCTTACCCGTTTTCAGAGATGATACGCGATGACGATGCCTCCTTTATTTTCCTTGGCGGACTAAATGGCCGTGCGCTTTTGGAACGAGGAGTATATAATTGAGTTGTGGCGATAATTCCTTGAGGCTGACTTGACGTGAATGACGATGAAAAGAAATTGTTGTTTCGGGAGCCATGGTGTTGAGAGTCTTGAGAAGAACCCGTTGTGAGGTGCTAAGAAAAAACCTTTGCGCTAAAGTGAGGGATGCAACACGAGGACTTTCCAAGAGGTCACCTATCCTAGTACTACTCTCGCCCTAAGAAAAAAAAAGTGCTAAGAAAAAACCTAAGGCATCTACAATCCGAGGTGCTAAGAATTGCCGCCTCCACCTCCCCTCTCTGCCCTCGCCTCATCCCTACTTCAGTGCTAATCCGCCTTCGCCTCTTCTCTCCAAGATCTGGAGGGGACAGAGGCCGTTGGACCTAGAGTGACTGGGATGCAGGTTCTTCGAAATCATAATTTTTCTAGCCTTATATTTATTTTGCTAAACCTAGCCTTAGAAACATAGACTCGTCTCCAACCGTGAAAATGTCAAAAGGTCATACATATCACCTTTATGGTCTCGCACCGCAGAAACACCTATCGTGCTCTGGGAATCTGGACGAGCGGCAAGTCAAGGTGACACATGTCACCTTTTGGTGTTTCCATATTTAGGGATGAATTTATTTTTATAATTGTATTCGCAGGGACTAGATTTGCCAAAAAAAAATTGCTACGAGGCTAGAAAAATAATGATTTCAGCGTTTTCATTGTTCGGTGGTGCTGCCATGACAGGTGGGCCTGACCTTTTGTTCCTTGGCTCTGGTACCATGCTGGTACAAGTGTTGCTTGGCTCCGGTTCTAGAAAATGCTCTAGCGCGAAGCATCGGTACCAGCCCTCACTCTCATCTTGGTACCTGCAAAAATGCCATATTGGAGATACTACACTCTAAAAGATCTCGATAACATTAATTAAACTGTCGCAGTTGCTCTATCTGGTCCTCTCTTCCCCCCTTGACAGATGTGGGCCATGTGATATTCAATAATTTAGAAAGACAAAATTCTTATATTATCTACCCATGCAGGACCTAATTAAGGTAATAAAAATTATTGATTTGTCACAGATTTTTTTCCCCTCAAGGAGGATATCAGACTTGAGTGCTGCACTGCTGCCTAGCCCCTGTTTGAAACGCGAAAAGCTTCTTTTTGCTCCTGTAGAAACCGAGATGTTTTTATTATTATTATTATTACATTTTAAACGAGTCTTCAGTTTATCTTTTTATTTGCCAAAGAACACGCAAACTCGAGTTATTGACTGAATTGGCTAACCTGCAACGTAGAAGTTTTAGGGCCTGTTTGGCAGAGCTCTAGATCCTGATTCTCCAGCTTCAACTCCTGATTCTCTATGGAATCGATTCTCTAGTAGAAATGATTCTTGTTTAAGAAATAGTTATGAATTTAGTGGGGAGGTTCATAACTGGGAGGTTGTGAATCAGGTGGGAAGCAGGTTTTTTAACTCCCAGGCTGCAAGTCAAAAAACATGAATCACTTCCTCATATTCCTATGTGAAGCTGGTTGATTTTTTCTTATTTGGTAGAGCTCCTCAGTTTCTCATGAAGAAACTGAAACTGAGAGCTCTGTCAATCGCATCCTTAAAGATTGAGCTGGTGCTCACTGACAAAGTAGAATCCAGGACAGCATGGAATACGCATGTGACAAACTGACAACCTTATCACTTAAATATCACTGGCAGTATGCTGCCCTGCAGAGTGCAGACACGACGAAGCCGACCCAGGAAGTAGGGAAAAAAAGGCATTTTAAAAAAGCTCAGAAAAGTCTACTATTTCATCACGTATCATCTAGATACGCCAATTATTGGATTGCGTTTACTTTTCGCCGTTTATCTATTATCTTTCTTTGCATTTTTAGAGTTGTGCATTGCACACACAAGTATGGGCAAAAAGCAGAATGTGTAGCTTGGGTTCTTCATGGACTCGACGGCGAATGACAGGCATTATCGAGTGAAGCTGCATACGCTTCGGCACAATGACATGGCATATCCGATGAGATTTTGCGGTGTATTATATCGGTTGTAAACGGTGATCAATAAAAATTAAAGCTAGCTATTTATTTGTTGAGTATATCCTTACTTACTACTCTGTCATCAGAAGTACAGATAAATACTAACTAATTTAAGAGCTATTGTATAAAAAAAATAGACGGTCGATATTGAATTTAGCATAACTCTGCCCATTTCAGTGCATTGATGCGTGCGGTTCGAGCAGAGCAAAGTGTTCGGAGACAACCTAGCTCGAATAGACTGGACATTCTGGACCACAGCATCGGCCATCAGCAAACAAGGAGGTAGAGTATCATGCTTCTTCTTCTCCTCCGTTTCTTCAACGGCAAACTAGAAGGTGTTTTTTACGAGTTTCTCAGGATTGAAGAGTGGTGTTCGTTCAGCATTATGCTCCTGAGAAATCTGATAGCCATAGTGCATGATTGACGCTATCGGCAAACTAGTCAGGCCCTTGAAATTGATAGAAATCGACGTTTCTCCTACTAGGCTACAGTACAACGCCGGGCGCACCCACGGGAAACATGCTGGCCATTCTGTCAACGACGTATGCGTGAAGATGGATAATATGTACTGGTTTCCAACTAAGATTACTTGACAGTATC
Source organism: Guadua angustifolia (assembly GCA_036346375.1). Classification (NCBI taxonomy): domain Eukaryota; kingdom Viridiplantae; phylum Streptophyta; class Magnoliopsida; order Poales; family Poaceae; genus Guadua; species Guadua angustifolia. The sequence goes on from CM070510.1 coordinate 61,606,165, forward strand.
TCCATATGCAATAGGCCAGATTTGGGACAATTTTGATCCCCATTGTGCATACGATTTTGATTAGGAAAAACCATGTAAAAAGTCCCTATAGAAGCGAAGCAGAAACACAGGCACAGGCACAGGAACAACGGCAGGGCTCTTGTCGCCATTGGAAAGCTAGCACTACACCTACGCCGGCCAGCCTGCCCTTAATCATGGTCTCCATATCTTGTAGTAGATTCATCCGCCATCAAATTGGACGCCTAATTTGGCTGCTTTTGTTCCTGCGAATGGCATGGTACTGGAGTTGCTCTGTGTGGCCAACGTCAGAAGCATCGCACAATTTGTACCGTGGCGAAGACTAGAGGATGTGCGGCCAGTGCACATGCGGTTCCAGGCTTGCAGTTTAAAGAGACAGCCTCCTTGAGAAGCGTGTTCAAGATAAGATCTTTGAGCGATGCATGAGATGTGATCCATGTGCCATTTTTTGTGTTTGACATCAACTGTGATCGACAGGGTTGGGTAAGTATGGTGAAAATTCAGCTTAGCTAGTACTATATATCATTCATGAAAAGTTCAACATGTAGCGTCATTTTGTTCTTGCTAAGAACCTCTTGCCCCCTTTGTTTGGTAGCCTAGAGTAGACATCCGCCCGCTTGTATACAATCGAGAGTACCAGAGAAGATAATTGGCCACTATAGCATCACTAGATCGATGATCTATGTTAATATAATACCTGATGTGTACCTAATGCTGCAGTTATGCAGCAATTACATCATCATCAGAAGCATATTTGCTTTCGTAACTCTGAGTGCTATCAGCTATCTAATCCAGAGCAGGTGCAGGTCGCTGCTGAGGAAGTTGCATGCTCGAGATATCCTCCCGGGGCAGATGGCCCAGACAACCTTCTCCATCGGTACCTGTGTTGTGGTCAGCTACCGCATGATCGGAATCGCTCAGCTGTAGCAATGGCCGAGTAGACTTTCTGTTCTTCCGGAAAACGAGGTAAAGAATTGCAGCTATGTATATGAGCATGCCGAGGAACCCAGATATTCCGGAGAATACTTGGGAGACGGTGGATAACCCACTGTGAAGGAGCAATTTGACAAAGCTTGTTATCAGGAAGTAGGTGTTGATGATGACAATAAACGAACCAATCGCCCATGTTAGCACAGCAATCTGCATCCAAGTGTCAATTTAAATGCCTCGCAATGACATTGTAACAAGATCATTGTATATTTCCAATTATATCACAAATAACTTACGCATCTTGAATTTGTGTGCTGCCCCATCTTTGTTTTGCTGCTGGTGAATTTAAGGAGTGGAACTAGAGCAAATGGAAGTTCAAATGACAGTATCATCTGCACATAATAGAGTGGTGGTATTAATAAACATAAGTAGACATATGGAATGGAGCATTTTAACGAAGTTTCTCATAAATATTATCACAGGACGATGGAAAACAAATAAAATTTAAGTGCTTACCGACGCAATGATAATCAACTTCCCAGCTGCTGAGGAACCACCAATTACTGACACAATCAGACTTGGCAGAATTGCCAAGGACCTAGTTAGAAGATTCCGTATCCAAGGCGTCATCCGAAGATCTAGAAAACCCTAGATTAAGAAATTAGTGAAGGTTAGCCCCTATTAGATAAATTTCATACATCTCGAATGTGATATGTCTTTTTTCCATTTAAGGAAAAAAAATTGAACAAATGGTAAGGCAATCTCAGCCAGGTTTTTTCTCCCCAAGTCTTACTACCATCCCTGTCCATTTTCGCCCACAATCCAATTGACCATGATTAAGGTCCATTTTCTTGATAATTTAATTGACAAGGAAAAGCTGGTACTAGCAATGGCAGCATACATTCAAAACCTAAGGTTTTTCTTAATAATTTGTTTTCAATGTTTTACCTACATAAAGCTCGACTAAAATACTAAATGTTGTTAACAAGCACATGCATGGCTACCACTGCGATTAACATTATAAATATATTTTGAGCATTCTATGCATTGAAACAAGGTATACAGTCTGCCATTAAACTTCGCAGTTTGCAAGTTAGGACTAATAAAGTGTAATACAAGACATACAAAACCTGCATGACATATTGGCCCGCATAAGTTCCCGTAATTGTAGAACTCTGGCCAGATGCCAACAAGGCAACTGCAAACAACTTTGAGCTCCAGTTTCCAAGGACATTCTACAGCAACAGAAGAGACGATATGGGATCAGAATATATACTGCAGTGTGGGACTTGGCAAGAAAATTGATGCATGAGTTCTACTTAAATGAAGTAGAATTCAAAACCTTCCAAAGAAGACACAATGTGTCTTATTAGAAAGCGCTTCATATTTGTCAAATAGGAAAATTGCATACATTAGGCAGGTTTGCATAGGACCTCCACAAATTTCCAACTTAGCACATAATACATACAGCATTGTCCTTTAACAAATAAATGCTCAGCTTGTTTATATGAAGTAAAGAATCCACCTGATTTGCACTAAACATTTGCCAAAACCAGCGCAAAATGAACAATCTATCCAGCATTGTCATCTAATACAATAATATTAAGAAAATGGAATTTTTGACCAACCTTTAACAAAAATGAAGCTTTGTTAAGATCCAGATCACCGCAATTCATCTGGTCTTCAGGGTTCAAATTATCTGAACCGCAGACGGCACCACTAACAGATATGATAGATATGTTGATAAGAAAGGCTACAGTGAGAGCAAATGCACTTTCAATGGTATAGAATCTGCAGGCCTCCTGAAAGAAAGTGGAAAATTAATAAATGTTTGATCACAAAAATAATATTTTTATGTCTTATGCATGCTTGTATTTCTCAAATTAGTAGCAAGATGTGTTCTCAACATATCAAACTATAAAATCAGTTTTAGTAGGACACAACAGCAAGGATAGACAAATATGGGTACACATAGGATATCAAATTAAGAATACAATCAAAATAACAATAACACATTAGGTTAATTCAAAAGAGAATCACATATTACTTTGATCCCATGAACCGATTGTGGTACTTTTCTTGATAGTACCAATGCTGAGTGGAGAAAAAGATTGTGCCTGCATTTTTATTATAGAAACTTGAAAAAAAGGTCTTATGTTAAAAATTAAATAAATGTTTGGGAAAAGATGGATAGGAAGCTTACGGCATCACCATAGCACCAAGTAATGAGATAGCAAGACCTGTTGCCCCATCTCCTTTAAGTTCAGGAACAAAAAGGCCCCTCACAACTTCCGATGAATTTGGTTTAGAATACCCAAGTTCAACTAAGAAACAAGCCGCTATTAAGAATACGAGAAAAGATATAAAAAACTCCAGCTTACGGACCTGCACCAGAACAAATCAATTTGCAATATCAGTAACTCGATGAACAAGACATATACAAAAACTGCATGTTGACTAATGCTCTTGTACTGATGATCTACTACTTCAGACTCTGTGCTAACAAAGCCAAAGCTCCTTCAAATAGTACTTATGTTATATTGCAAGCAACAACAAACATATCGCCTTAGTTTTCACATAAAAAAGTTTTTTCTTTGGCATAGAAATTTCATGGGAAAATACTAACTGTTCAAAAAATATTGTGAAATGTAACAGGACATTCTTACCCCGTATTGCTGTAGTAACAGGAGCATTAGAGTGCTGAGCCCAGTTATCAGAACACCACACCATACCGGGATTTTGAAAAGCATGTTCAAAGCAAAAGCAGTTCCAATTACTGCAACAAATAAGCAACCACTAAAGCTGATTATATATTACCAGACAGAGTCAACACAAAGCAAGAAGTTGCATGTCTATTATTTGCCAGTTTAACTGACAGTTTCCACATGACAAACTGCTATTTTAAATTTAGATTTGGTTTAGAAAGCATGACATCATCTGCAATATCACCAAATGGCTGAACTGTATAGTCCAAGTAGCTCTGCGATTCCCCAAAATGCAAAGCATGCGACAGAACCTCAAATTTACACATTTAATACCTTCCGGGATGTCGCATGCAACTACAGCCAGTTCTGCAAGAATCCATAAGATAAAATTTGTGCCCTTGGGATATTCAGCTCTGCAATGCTCAGCGAGATGCTTCCCTATCATATAGAAAAACTTAACAAATGGTCAGCAATGCTCGCATGAAAAGCAATAATGATGCCCAATTAAACAAAGATAAGTGCTGCACAGCTCATAATACTGACCAGTCACAACCCCTAGCTTGGCTGCAAGTGATTGAATTACAAGTGCAGCACAGGACGCAATAAGTATGATCCAAAGAAGCTGCCAACAAAAGAAGATGGTTGTGGTTCTTTGTTAGAGATAAGCATGAGATAGCTGCATGACAGAAGTTCTCGAGTTAAATCCATAGAATTCCATAGTCTAAAGGAAAGATAGGATAGGCAGTACCAAAAAAAAAAAAAAACTGCTAAGAACAAGAGGAATAGTGATGCACCTCATATTTGTATTGTGCTCCAGCCTGTAAGTCCGTCTCAACTGCAAGATGAGCAATTCTTTTGGTCAGCACATAAAGATAGCAAATGAACACTCATTGAAATGAAATAAACAACAAATCCAGCTAATCTTACAATTGCCAGGATCAATATATGCAATAGAGACGAGAAATCCAGGCCCTATGTATGAGAATAAGTTCTTCCAACTATTTTTCTGCCAATAGCATAAAACAATCAATAATTAGTTTTCTTCGTTCTGAAGCCATCATCCAAAGATACAAAAGTCAGCAAAACAAACTGACTAGATTAGTGCATCTCCTTCACTTGATCATTATTCTCCCTATTTCATAATAGATACTAATGCTTAATTCTTAATCTTTTTTTGACACGTCAGGTTAGAAACTACAAATTATACAGATTGATACAACAAATGTGCACAGGAGGATTATCTTGAAAAAGGAAAAAAAATGAGCCTAACTAGTAAGCCTGAATATTAGCTGTCGTGATGACATTTTGTTCTTTTCAAAACCAATCAAGAACTATCACAGAATCATGCACAAATACCATACCTCCGGAATAACAATCTGATCAACATCTATGCTGTCAATAAGAGGAGTGCCGGGTCCATTTGAGGGATTGCTCCGCCCAACGCTAGTCATAAATTGTGGGTGTGATGAATATTGCATTGGGCCACTCATCTCACTCTCTCCCAAGAACCCTCAAGTCGTTGAGCTGCAAAGAAGGGTTATTTATAGGAACACTTTTGAATGATGCTATGCCAGTCGAAAGTACCAAGAATCTGCCTAGTGGAGGCGTAAGAAAGCTTGCAGTAAGATGGCAAGAACCATAGCCACTAACAGGAGAAGATAAGATAAATGAACAAGAAGACCCAGAAACAGTGGACTAAAGAAAAGATATACTGTGGGCTAGGGGTGGAAAAAAAGCTCATTGGTGGGGCTCGTCGCTCGGTTCAAAATTGCTCCAATTACACTCGTTCATTGGTTAAACATTGAAATAAGTCAATTTCGAAATTAGATTTTGCTCTGGCTCAGCTTGGCTCATTAGCTCAATTCTAAAAATACTTCCAAACTATAAATAAAATGATATTCAATCAAACTGTGTCAATTTCGGAGAAAACTCAAAAAAAAATGAGGACTTTCTCGATTTCCACCCCTACTGCGGGCATTAAAAATAGAAATTTCAGCCTAACTTGATCTACCAATTGGGTTGACGCGCTTGCTAAACACGACACCAGAGGTCTACTTTACCAGAAAGATATATTCTTCTGAGCAAATTGGACGGTCTAGGGGTAAAGACACTCCAATGCGTGATTAGCAACAGAGCATCAAGAATATAGAAACAATGGTACAAAATATTGAAATGCAAGCTTGGACCTTTATCCCATGCACTAGTTAAACAACGACAGCGGCGGACCTAACGTGCTGAACCCCAAAAAATTTTGGAAAATAAACTGCTATTAGTACTCCAGCACGCAACAAATTGTACGGATTGGAGTAGAAAGAAAGATTTGGATGATCCCCCACGAGGATGTTGACGAGGGATCTCCGGCTGAATCTCACAGCGCCGGCCACCGAAGAAGGCGGAGGAGGAGATCTGGAGAACGGTGGAAACGAAGGAAGGGGAGGAGAAGAGCTCACCGCGCCGGGCGCCGGAGGAGGGGGACGCAAACGGTGGGAACGAGGAGAAGAGGCGGAGAACGGCTCGGTAGCTCGTTTCGGAGGGTGAAGCGACGTCCGGAAGAAACTTTGGACGCGAAGCGGCTCCTGGGAAAAAAAGTCCGGTTAAAGTCTCGGATTTCGGCTGAAAACGATCTTTAAAATCCCGGTGAAATGAAATTTTCTTTTAAAAAATTAAATTGATATCGGGGTTTCAGAATTTTCGGTTTCAAATTTACTGGATTTCAATTTTGCTTTTGGATTTCGGCCGAAATTCAAAAATCTCACCGAAATTTTAGATTTTGTCCGCCTTAGAGATGTGATCTGAAAATAAAATTTGAAACGTTGGCTCTGCCAACATGGACGGGAAGAACACAAGAGAAGGTTCAAATATGTTTTTTAAAAAATAACATGACTTTATTTATTAATTTATAACTATTTATGTATTTTTAATATATAACTTCAAAAATTGTATACAAACTTATAAATACAGATTTTAGTCCCAACATATAAAAAATAATAGATTTATAAATAAAATAACATATTTATAATTTTCATTGAGTCACCATATGGGCCTTGTAGGGGGGGGGGGAGGTGACCTTAACCCCACCCCACAAGTAGGGTTTAAAATACCATAGTAAACCGCTCAAAAACCAAGTGTACCGTGTCACTTTAAGATATTGTACCGTTCATTTTACCGGTTGCATTCAAATTTAAATTCAAAATTTTTGAATAATTTGAAAAAAATTATCTAAAATTAGTATTAATTGTTTTATGACCTCTGGTGTGAATTTTTTTTGAAACAAACGAAGTATGGATATGTATTTTAGCCATTCAAAATCTAGAAAAAAAAAGGTGGCCTGAAGACCAAGCTGGCTGTGGGCCAGTTGGCCCAACCCGTTCGCACGGCCACCCAAGAGGCTTTACCTCTATGAATTTTTTTTATTTAATATTTATTTTATCTTTTTTCAAATCGCCAAATTTTTTTGCAAGTCTGCCGACGACAAACGCATATAGCAAAAATCGAACATTTTGATGGCATGAACTGAAAATCGCCGATAATCATGCGTTGTTGCCGGTTGCGAAAATCGAAAATGGCACTCTGCGGTCAACCGAACCGAATCGGAGTTCCGCGATTTCCGCTGGTTCAGAATCGAAAGTGCCTTTTTCGATTAAGAATTGTCGGGCCAACGCCCAAACCGCCTGCATATAAGTGGTAGCTTGCATTATGAGATCGCCTTGATTTTTTTTTTATTTTTGGGTCAGATCCTACCACCACTGGGCTACTTAAAACCCCTAAGTGGCCACGATTTCATGGTTTCAGAGCAGGAGTGCCTTTTTCCGATTTTCGCACTTTCGTGATCGGGCAAGATCCGCCATCTCGCCCAGACATAAGTGGTGTCCCTGACATGAGGTCGCCCATTATTTTTCTTGTATTTTTGGGCCCTATCCGCGGCCCCACGAGGCTACTTAAAATCCATAAGGGATGCATATCACTAACAAACAAATAATTTTTCCACCATTACATCACAAGAAGTTTTTTTGGGTAATTTTTTCATTTAATACAACAAAAGTGCAAAAAAATGCTACAAGAACAAAGAGCATAAAGACTGATCGCCGCACCGGGCGATCACCCTATTTTCAAATTTTTTGCTCATTGTTAAAATTTGAATTTCGCTATGAAGTCAGTTAGCAGTGGCACTGTCGCCTTAATATCGGGCGATCGCCTCAGATCAAGCGATGGCGCCTTACTTTTGCAATTTTTTGTCTACCGATTAGTTTTGAAAAAAAGATTTAAAATAAATATTAAATAAAAAAAATTCTTACCTTTATACCAATCAACAACGCTACGTGTGCGCACACCAATCATTCTCTAGCTTTCCCCATTCTTCCAATGAGCCGACCATGTCACCGTCAACCAGATCCGACCGCCACATATTGTCAAATTGTCGACCGACAGCCGATTTTCGCTTGGTAAGGCTTGAAAACAGATTGATTTAAGCGGTTTTTGAAGCAACTTTCTATTTTCGAGGTATGTAGCGAAATTTGTGATTTAGTGTCGAATTTATCTCGGTTTTTAATGAACATCGCTTGGTTTTGAAGGAAAACCGCTCAGTTTGAAGAGTAGGCAGTGCAAGTTGCTTTGCTTGCAAGTTCCATCCGGCTGCAAAGGTGCTTCCCATCGTCAACATGAATTTTGCATATTTGCTCTGAGTATCTCTATTAATATAAATTTGCAGTTGGTGACAGCGGTCCGTTCTTCCTAGCCCCCTCGCGCGCGCGCCATATCTCCAATAATGGCCAGTCATTATAACTAATTATTCTTTCCTAATTTATAGCCAGCCATATCTCCCTAAATATGGTTGATTATTATAGCAAAATCCCTGATTATTGCTGGTAATTAATAGCCGGACAATCATTCCTTTTGTCGCAGCAGTCCGTTATTCCTAGAACCCCCCCCCCCCGCCATATCTCCAATAATGGCCAGTCATTATAGCTAATTATTCTTTCTTGATTTACAGCCATCCATATCTCTCTAAATATGGCTAATTATTATAGCAAAATCTCTGATTATTGCTGGTAATTAATAGCCGGTCAATCATACCTTTTGTACTCTATATATGCTGTACAGTTTTCACATAATCAATCAAGGGAATTCATTCAAGATCTTCCAAGTCGTGCCACCGCGACCAGTGGCGAATCTAGAATGAAATTAGAGGTGGGGCTTCTATGTCGAAGTCCTAACTTAACATAAGTATATTAATGTTACATTTACCGATCTATTGCCAACCAAATTCCAAATTCATACATATTAAATCCAAGAGACAAAAATATCAATCAGTCAATAGAATATAGACTTAGGACAATATAATCTCTACTAATATAAATTTGCAATTGGTGGCAGCGGTCCGTTCTTCCTAGCCCCCTTGCGCGCGCCATATCTCCAATAATGGCCGGTCATTATAACTAATTATTCTTTCCTAATTTATAGCCAGCCATATATCTCTAAATATGGTTGATTATTATAGCAAAATCCCTGATTATTGCTGGTAATTAATAGCCAGCCAATCATTCCTTTTGTGGCAGCAGTCCGTTCTTCCTAGACCCCCCTCCTGCGCCATATCTCCAATAATGGTCGGTCATTATAGATAATTATTCTTTCTTGATTTACAGCCAGCCATATCACTCTAAATATGACTAATTATTATAGCAAAATCCCTGATTATTGCTGGTAATTAATAGCCGATCAATCATTCATTTTGTACTCTATATATGCTGTGCAGTTTTCACAGAATCAATCACAAGAATTCATTCAAGATCTCCCATGTCGTGCCACCGCGACCAGTGGCAAATCTAGAATGAAATTAGAGGTGGGGCTTCTATGTCGAAGTCCTAACTTAACATAAGTATACTAATATTACATCTACCGATCTATTGCCAACCAAATTCCAAATTCATACATATTAAATCCGAGAGACAAAAATATCAATCAGTCAATAGAATATAGACTTAGGACAATATAATCTCTACAAATATAAATTTGCAGTTAGTGGCAGCGGTCCGTTCTTCCTAGCCCCCTCGCGCGTGCGCCACATCTCCAATAATGGCCGTTCATTATGACTAATTATTCTTCCCTAATTTATAGCCAGCCATATCTCTTAAATATGGTTGATTATTATAGCAAAATCTCTAATTATTGCTGGTAATTAATAGCCGGCCAATCATTCCTTTTGTGGCAGCAGTCCGTTCTTCCTAGACCCCCGTCCACGCCATATCTCCAATAATGGTTGGTCATTATAGCTAATTATTCTTTCTTGATTTACAGCCAGCCATATCTCTCTAAATATGGCAGATTATTATAGAAAAATCCTTGATTATTGCTGGTAATTAATAGCCGGTCAATCATTCATTTTGTACTCTATATATGCTGTACAGTTTTCACAGAATCAATCAAGGGAATTCATTCAAGATCTTCCATGTCGTGCCACCGCGACTAGTGGTGAATCTAGAATGAAATTAGAGGTGGGGCTTCTATGTCGAAATCCTAACTTAACAAAAGTATACTAATGTTACATCTACCGATCTATTGCCAACCAAATTCCAAATTCATACATATTAAATTCGAGAGACAAAAATATCAATCAGTCAATAAAATATAGACTTAGGACAACATAATCTCTACTAATATAAATTTGCAATTGGTGGCAGCGGTCCGTTCTTCCTAGCCCCCCCGCGCGCGCCATATCTCCAATAATGGCTGGTCATTATAACTAATTATTCTTTCCTAATTTATAGCCAGCCATATATCTCTAAATATGGTTGATTATTATAGCAAAATCCCTGATTATTGCTGGTAATTAATAGCCAGCCAATCATTCCTTTTGTCGCAGCAGTCCGTTCTTCCTAGACCCCCGCCCGCGCCATATCTCCAATAATGGCCAGTCATTATAGCAAATTATTCTTTCTTGATTTACAGCCAGCCATATCTCTCTAAATATGGCTGATTATTATAGCAAAATCCCTGATTATTGCTGGTAATTAATAGCCGATCAATCATTCCTTTTGTACTCTATATATGTTGTACAGTTTTCACAGAATCAATCAAGAGAATTCATTCAAGATCTCCTATGTCATGCCACCGCGACCAGTGGTGAATCTAGAATGAAATTAGAGGTGGGGCTTCTATGTCGAAGTCCTAACTTAACATTAGTATACTAATGTTACATCTACCGATCTATTGCCAACCAAATTCCAAATTCATACATATTAAATCCGAGAGACAAAAATATCAATCAGTCAATAGAATATAGACTTAGAACAATATAATCTCTAGTAATATAAATTTGCAGTTGGTGGCAGCGGTCCGTTCTTCCTAACCCCCTCGCGCGCGCGCCATATCTCCAATAATGGCCGGTCATTATAACTAATTATTCTTTCCTAATTTATAGCTAGCCATATCTCTTTAAATATGGTTGATTATTATAGCAAAATCCTTGATTATTGCTGGTAATTAATAGCCGGTCAATCATTCCTTTTGTGGCAGCAGTCCGTTCTTCCTAGACCCCCCACCCGCGCCATATCTCCAATAATGGCCGGTCATTATAGATAATTATTCTTTCTTGATTTACAGCCAACCATATCTCTCTAAATATAGCTGATTATTATAGCAAAATCTCTGATTATTGCTGGTAATTAATAGCCGGTCAATCATACCTTTTGTACTCTATATATGTTGTATAGTTTTCACAGAATCAATCAAGAGAATTCATTCAAAATCTCCCATGTCGTGCCACCGCGACCAGTGGCGAATCTAGAATGAAATTAGAGGTGGGGCTTCTATGTCGAAGTCCAAACTTAACATAAGTATATTAATGTTACATCTACCGATCTATTGCCAACCAAATTCCAAATTCATACATATTAAATCCGAGAGACAAAAATATCAATCAGTCAATAGAATATAGACTTAGAACAATATAATCTCTACTAATATAAATTTGTAGTTGGTGGCAGCGGTCCGTTCTTCCTAGCCCCCTCGCGCGCGCCATATCTCCAATAATGGCCGGTCATTATAACTAATAATTCTTTCCTAATTTATAGCCAGCCATATCTCTCTAAATATGGTTGATTATTATTACAAAATCCCTGATTATTGCTGGTAATTAATAGCCGGCCAATCATTCCTTTTGTGGCAGCAATCCGTTCTTCCTAGCCCCCCGCCATATCTCCAATAATAGCCGGTCATTATAGCTAATTATTCTTTCTTGATTTACAGCCAGCCATATCTCTCTAAATATGGCTGATTATTATAGCAAAATCCCTGATTATTGCTGATAATGAATAGCCGATCAATCATTCCTTTTGTACTCTATATATGCTGTACAGTTTTCACAGAATCAATCAAGGGAATTCATTCAATATCTCCCATGTCGTGCCACCGCGAGTCTAGAATGAAATTAGACGTGGGGCTTCTATGTCGAAGTTCTAACTTAACATAAGTATACTAATGTTACATCTACCGATCTATTGCCAACCAAATTCCAAATTCATACATATTAAATTCGAGAGACAAAAATATCAATCAGTCAATAGAATATAGAATTAGGACAGTATAATACAAAAATCAGACATCAGTTATCACAACAAAAGGCATTTAGGCGTGAGGCATTGCATTGGGGCTTGGGGCAAATTTTTTTTACCGAGCAAAGCAATCAGTGGCGCTAGCGAATTAGTCTGACTTTGGTGTCATTGTCCTAGCGATCAATATGAAGCTGAGAGACTCCTCGTCCTAAGTCGCTCCTCCTTGCCGATCACCTCGGATCCTACCTGGACTCTGGCGAAGTGCGTTCGGCCGTCGATTGGACGGAGCGAGCCTCGGTTCCTCTTTGGGCTCTGGAGATGCATGTTCAGCCCCCGGCTAGACGGTGCTTTGAGCGGCCGATTCCTCTCCTCTAATGATTCGCGAATCGGATACCCGCCGTGTGGTCACGCCCTCCCGTGTACCTACTGCCCACAATCGCCCATGCGTTGGTCTGCCGCCTGCGAGACGACACTGACATTGTTCGTCTTTTGGACTCCTAGTGCTGCGCTATAGTAAAGAATGCCGAGTACTGTACCAAGTGAAAGCCCATGAGAGTAAGGGAGCCTATGACTAATTTTGATGGCCCACTTACCCGGCAGTATTATTTTTTACTTTTCTTCTTACATCTCACTCTAGTTGCCAGTTCCTAAACCTGCCGATTTGCCACCATGGCGCCATGTCTCTGCTTCTTTCTGGCATTGGGGATACTGGGAGGAAGAGAGGTTCGGCCAACCGGAGGTGGGGCTGGCGCCCCAGCCAGTCCCGACGGTGGATCCGCCCATGACCGCGACGAATGAACTCGATGAATTGATCAATAAATGACAGACCGACGTACATGGCCATGAGGCGCAGGGGCCGAAAGCGCCATGTCAAGAGTAATCGCGGCAAGAACAAACCAATACCGCCAATTGACGTGAACAAAGCGTATGACGCTTTAGCGTGGTTGCTCGGCGATACCGGTGGGACGTCGTCGGCGGTGAGAGAGTCATTGGCATACCCCTTGGAGATAAACGGGTTGATCCAGTTGAACGTCGCGAGAGAGAGGAATGACGCGGCGGCGCACGGCATGGCGGGCGCCTCGGCGCTGGTGTTTTCTGGTTCACCTTCATGGGCTCCGGTATCATGGCTGGTGAAGCCAGTGAAGGCTAGATACGCCAGAGGCATGGAGACGAGTAGGCCGGCAAAGGCGAGAGGGTCATCTGGAAAGAGCAATAATCGTTTCGCCAGAATGACCACCGCCAAGAGAAGAGCACGGCGCTGAGGGCGGTGGCGATCCAGAAGACGTGGAGGTGCAAAGGCTGGGTGGCGGCGGTGGCCCCTTTCTCCAAGGCGACTGACCACGCGGCTATAGCATGCGCGACGAAGTGGGCGGCGAGGAAGATGGACTCCACAGCGTGCGTTGCGGGCATGGCGAGAGGAAGAGGAACGCGAGCTGGTAATATAAATAGCAAAAAGGGATAAAAATGATTGATTGATTTTTGAGATTGGTAATATATATTACTAAGCATAATATATTTGGTTTTAATTCATACCGGAGAAGAAACCATAAAATTTTTGTAATCGGGAGAAATGGATGTTTGATCTTGTAGCATAATTTTTTTTTATTGCTTGACCTTTATGTTTTGTTACCAATTTTATTTTTTGTAGCAACGCACGGGCATTGATCTAGTAATACAAATATTGCAATTACGGAAGGCATTTTGTTTAGCCTAATCTAGATGCTACAAACTAAGCACCAAAGTTGGAGATGTTTAATTACCATTTGATAATATTTTTGTAGTTTGATTCAATACTGCCACAAAGCCGTTCTATATTTTGTAATGTATATATATATACTATATATTATAGAGCTCAAGATTGCCGGTTGATTGGGCATGCCACGTGTCACTCTTCGAGGATAGACCCTCCGAAAAATTAGAAACCACGTTTAGGTCCTTTTGACATTTTTTTAATAAAATAGATCCGAAAAATATAAAAATTGCGTTTAGGTCCCTCCGCGGTTTACATTTAGGTCCTACAGGTTGTTTTTAGCGGAACAGGCCCTAGAAAAATATAAATTAATTTATGTTCCTCTACAGTTTAAAAAACACAGATTCGTCGAAGATTTATAGCAACCCATAGATTCGACGACGGGTTGTGGCCGCGGTTTTCTAAAAAAAACACAGATTCGTCGAAGGTTTATAGAAGCCCATAGATTCGCCGACAGGTCTTGACGACACCATTTTTAAAACAAATATGAAAACAGAAAATACGACCGTCGAAATGCAAGCTCATGGATTCGCCGATGGGTCCTACCGACCTATTTTTTAAAAAAAACATACAAAAACCGAAAACACGGCCAAATTTATCAAATTTTTCACACTACATCGTCGTGCGCGATGCGGCGTAGCGCGTTATTCTGGCTAGTATATTATTATAGCGCTAGAGATTGGCGATGCCGGACCGGTGCCACATCACCGCGCTTGCGGAGAGGTCCTCTGAAAAATTAGAAATTGCATTTAGGTCTTTTCGGCGGTTTTTTAATAAAATAGATTCGAAAATTTTTGAAATTATGTTTAGGTCCCTACGCAGTTTACATTTAGGTCCTCCCCGTGGTTTTTAGTGGAACGGACCCCGAACAAAAATAGATTACTTTAAGTCCTTATACGTTTACGTTTGGCTCTTGTCAACGGTTTTTAGAGAGGCGGGCTCGAAAATATAGATACGTCTCGACAAGAAAAAACACAGATTCATCAAAGGTTTATAGTAGCCCACGGATTCGCCAACGGGTCCAAGCGACTTTTAAAAAAACAGCCGCAGTTTTCTAAAAGAACGTAGATTTTGATACAAGCACTGTCCCAAAGAGAAGAAAAGAGGCGGTATAACACGATTGAAGCAGCACTTGGCAGAGTGCAGTACGAGTGCCATCCATTGTAATAAAGTTTCTGTGAAAGTTCACAAGTACTTTCAGCATGACCTAGACAAGACAAGGGATAAGAAGGACAAGAGAGAGGAAAGGCTAAAGAAAGAAGAAGCACCTGAAAATTCCCCACCAAGGCGAAGTGTATGCTCAAAGTACATAGGTGATGCTAATGAGGAGGATCAACTCCAGCATACCATGATTGTCTCCAAAGCGAAGGCAGAATGTAGAAGCGGAGCAGGTGGCAAGTATGAGTATGGTAGTGGCAGTGGCTCCTCTAGGGGTTGGAGGAGATCGCGACGGTCAGTTATCGAAGATGTTTCAGAATTTCTCGCAACAAGAATGACCACTGGCAATGGGGATTACAACATTGGTACGGCCCGTGGCCCTATGCAACCAAGTATTAACACCCATCAGTGAACACAGAAGGGGAAGAGTGAGAAGCAAGCCATTGGATCAGCATGGGCCAAATTTTTTTCACACTACTAATATCACGGGGTGAAAGAAAATAGTTCATACTTTGTTAGCGCCGTGAGAGAAACATAAAAATACGGTAAATGAGATTTAAAATGTTCGTTCAGTTGTACGTCAATTCATAACTAACATTTCTGTACTATGTTTCATTTACACGTGAGGATGTCCCATCCCGAGTGACCGAGATATAGATGGAAAATATTTAGACACTAATAAAGCAAATATTAAGGAGAGCTTATGCAGCAATGGCCTACGTATAGAGTAACAATCATGTATGATTATTAGACAGGACCGACATGCATGAGCATAATTAACTTTATGATTTACTCCAACATCACTATATTCTTTCACAAGTCCGTCGATACTACCAGCGTATCTCAAGATGCCTTGTCGGTACTTACTATTCTATTCGTTAATTTGCAGTACAATGGTGGTATGTATTCAGTTTGAAAACACCCATCCTTCAACGGTTTGTCGTACGTCTCGTATCGCAATGCACATCTTCTAGCTGATGTGAGCATAATTAGAGTACATTTGTATTCATTTACACAAAAATCTGTAACCGCTTGTCATACAAAAAGCTACACAGTTGATAAACATCAATTATAACCTTCGGCTTCGAATTCAAGCAACAGAAAGTCAAAGGTACCCAGATAAAGACGATCCATTCCAGCGGCTCATGAAGCTAACATTATACGACAATGAAAACCTGATCCGATAGTGAATAGAAAAAGAAAGGTCCAATGATGACCTATTACTTGATGAGGATGATACAGAGAGTGACACTCCTCTCCCATCACAACTTGTGATAGATCCGATTCACCCTGCTATGTTAAGAAAGAATATTAAATGGAAGCATCCCGAATAGGCGTATGTAATAAATCGGGTACTTATACAAGGAAGAGGAGCATCAATTAGTGATGAAAAGGATAGCATCCTCTAAAGGAAAGGGGGAAGCATCCCGCAGATGAGCCACATTATGTAGTGAGTGATGACTCCACTAAGAGCAGAGTCTGTCGGAGCTCATCATACCAAGAGTCCAATGAAAGTAGCACCAAGATGAACACCGATGGTGGTGATGCCTCCATACATCTAGGGGTGGCAATGGGGACCCGTTCCCCGATCCCTGGTGGGGAATTCCTCTATTAGGGGATGGGTATGGGAAGAAATCGTCCCTCGCGGGGATGGAAACGGGGAAAATTATTCCCCCGTCGGGGATGGCGGGGACGGGGACGGGGAATTTTTTTCCCCGCGGGGACCCGGTTGGGGATCCAAATTTAGTTTAGTTCAATTTGGTTATTAGATTGCAAATATATTCTCTAGCCAATCATATTCACATTTTCATAAACGGGACAATATAATCTTCAATGAATGCATGTATTCTTTTTTTTCTTGTTTGTTGATATGATTTTAGAGTTAAAATGGCTATAAGAGCTCTTCTCTTGTGTGAAATTTTCACGGGATGGGTCTCGACGGGCCCCGATATCTTAACGGGATGGGGACGGGGATTTTTCTCCTCGAGGGAAACGGGACGGATGGGAAAAATTTTGGATCGCGGGGACGGGGACGAGGAGGCACTCCCCGGCGGGGAATGTCCCCGTTGCCATCCCTACATACATCCCACGTACCAATCAGAAGAGCAGCATCCCATTGAATTTACAGGAAAGTCACAGTTTACTCATGCAACACAAGACAGAGACTATAACACTCCTCAATCACAGGGGATGACTACTGGGGGAAAGGAAAAGGATGCACCACAGGATAGCTCTAGCTCCTATGGCGTCGCCGAGACGCAAATGAGGTATGGCTCATATGGCAGCTATGACTATGCCATCCTTGATACTCATGCACAACCTTCCACCCAATGGGTCTACGAGTGGCACGACCCTAAGTTTTATACCATGTTGTATCAACAATTGCAAATGATAAGTACATAGATGAGGCAAAAACTGGCACGATTACAAGGCAGAGTTGCTAGCTACACGAAGATTGGTCTTGATATCCACCGAGGAAAACAACATGGCCAATCAAGTGTATACGTAACAATACTACCTGTAGCCTCGAAGGTAATGTTTCATTTGCATGTTTTATTTCATTGCAACTTGATATTTTATTAACATAGCGTTCATACAAGTCCAACATGGCATTTGTGTGGGAATGACAACGAAAATATATCTATTTTACAACTTCACATGAAAGGTATCTAAATATGAATGGCATTGATATGTGAATGTCAATTTTTTGCACTTATTGGATTGATATGTAAATGGTATTAAAATAAAAGGTTATTTGTTCACATATTATTGCTAAATACCTACTTTACAACTTCAGTGCAACATTCCGTTTTTGGATTTTCTTGAATTCGAATTTCAAAATCTGAACTCGGAAAAATTTTCTCGAATTAAATACAGCTTAAATGGAATTTTTAAAGTTAACAAGGATTTAATTTGAATAGTTTATATCTCAAATTAATTATTTCTTATTTTATTTGGGTTCCTTGTATTTGATTTGATTTTTCTGAATTTTTGGAGATTTTTCCGAATTTAATTGCTATTTATTGGAATTATTTGAAGCTTATTCGAATTTCTGGCATTTTAGTTAATTTGGAAATTCTTTTTCCTTTTTCGGGCCGATTCCACTGTTCCTTTACGCCCGGCCCATTACTATTCCACCGCCGGCCCAACCCCCTCAGCCGGCCCATGAACTCCTGAAACCCTAAACCTAGAGCAACCACAGCCGTTGATCACGAATCCAACGGCCAAGATCCGCCGTATCGTTTCAATACAACCGAGAAACCCTAGCCCCATTGCTCGATCCCGATTCATGGTCAAGAAGGCGCCACGTCGCCTAAGCTCAAGCGCCGCCGCCAGAGCCCACCCGCCAGACCAACCTCGACTTCGTGTCGCTTTTCCCGCACCCCTAGGCTACTTAAGGCATCAGAGCCTGCCTCTAGGGTTCCTCTCCGCCAAGACTTTTTCGTCTCTCTCACCGACGGAGACGCCTGCCCGAGGAAGCTAGGTCTCACGGAGTTGGTTGCCGATCCGCATCGTTCGCCGTGTTTTCCTCCCGCCCGGTAAGCCTCCGGTGACACCAGTAGTACCAACGAAGTTCCCTGCTCCATTCTCTACTGTTCCGCTTTGTCTCTTGGCTAAAACGCCGATTCTCCGCTGTTTCGATGTCAGTCTTCCCACCGTGTCTTGCGCCGCCACCTCGCCGTCAAGATCTTCTCCACCACCGTGAGCCGTCGGATCTTCCATCTCTACGCCAGATCCGCGCCACGCTCCTTCGGTAAGCTCGAGCCCAAACCGCCGAGTTGTCCTCCACGTGAGTGCCCGTGTCACGCCGCGCAAAGACCGAATCGCCATGCGGCGCCACATGCAAGCCATGTGTTCGCCACGTCGGGCCACCTCACCGCCAGAGCATGCATGTTCGCCACGCTCGCTCCACGATTCACCACGCCGCCTTAATCGCCACATGGCAAGCCACATCATCGCCACGTCATCGTCACATCAGCAA
Organism: Guadua angustifolia; assembly: GCA_036346375.1. Taxonomy (NCBI): domain Eukaryota; kingdom Viridiplantae; phylum Streptophyta; class Magnoliopsida; order Poales; family Poaceae; genus Guadua; species Guadua angustifolia. Next base: position 61,625,257 of record CM070510.1, read on the forward strand.
AAGCCCTCCCGTTCACCACGTCAGCGCCACGTGGATGCCACATGTGTGCCACGTCACGCCACGTGTGCCCTAGTGCCGCGTGTCCGCCGCATCACCGCGCGCCATCTCGGTGAACTCGGTTCACGTAGACCGAGCCTATGACACAAGGGCCCCACCTGTCAGCGCACGTATTTCATAATTTCTGATGAAATCCGAATTTCCGAAATACCAGCGAATCGCGTAGCGACACGTGTCAATCCATTTATTTCCTGATTTTTCTTCCATTTAAACTTCGGAAGCCCCGTTCTCCTTCGTTCGAACTCTGATTTGAACGATTCAAATTTCTAAATTCATCTAAAATCAAGATCTATCTGTTGGTGTCATTTTTATGAATTTTTTAATTTTATTTATTTCTGTTTATTTATTGTTTTGCTTCGATTCGCGTGTTTCAGTGTGTAGACGATTTAACCGGTTGAGCGAGAGGAGCATCCAATGGAGGTTGCAGCAGCGTAGAGGGTGAAGGCAAGTCTCCCTTGACCATATTGAACCCAAGTTTATGAAATGTTATTTTGTTTTAAATTATTGCATGCTATTTAATTTACGTATCGTACTTTAATGTCATTTTAAATGCTTAGATAAATGCCAAATTGTTATACCCACATTGATATTCATGTTGATAACCATTGACACCCTAGGAAAACTAATTACTGTACTTAATGGTAAACATTTTATTATGGGAACGGTAGAAAATGCTTAGCCATGCTTAATCACGTCGGTACCTTACCATTATGGAAATGATTTCATTCTTGATTCAAAATGAATTGTGGAAATTATGGCAATTGGTGTTGCGGTGTTAATTTGAAATTAAAAGTGAAAATGATTTAGACAAGGCGGATTGGTTGAATGGCGGGTGCGGAATGCACAAAATTTTGGAATGTGATTGTCCGCCCTAGTCAATTAAGGACCGGTCGTGTGTTACCTTGGGCCATGCTATACAGTACAACCACATGTCTATTATGGGTACGACCTGGCTAAGTAATTTGCATGTATCGTTATTTGACTTCGCCATTGGGTCATGCGGTTTGTCGGAGGGTACTTGCAAGGCCAAGAGGGGCTTCGGATCTGGCGGAGGTAGCCCTACCATGCCGGTGAAACCTTAGCGCGGAGTCGGTAGCGTACATGCATTGTAAAGGCCTTGTCATGATCTCTCGCCGCACACCAAAGGAAGTGTGTCAATAGCTTGGCGCAAAGGGTTGATCATGTCGTGTGGGTAAAGTGTACCAGCTCTGCAGAGTCTTAAAAACTACTTGAGTAGCCGTGCCCACGGATAAGGGCAAGCGTGGAACGCTTTCACATAGTAGATTTTATGGTTTTTGGTTTTAAATGGAAAAATGATGATTTGGTTTAAAAATGAAAATGTGGTTGGGAATCCGCGAGCGGCTAGAGCTCCCAAATCTAGTTTGGCGGCTAGAGCCAACCAGGTAGTTGGAACCTGGAAAATTGTTATACTTCAAGTTTAATTATTTATGCTATTTACATTTTGTTAAATGCTGCTTTATGAAATTATTACTTGTATTTAAATTTAAATTTTCGCTTTATGCAAAATGAACCATATATGTCATCCTTTGTTTAAGCCTTGCATTTAGTTACTTGCATTAAGTTTCCGAGACTTGCGAGTATGTTGTATACTCACCCCGCTTTTCATTGCGGGGCTGCTTATTCCATAAAGCGATGAAGAGATCGAGCAGCGTTGTAACCGCTCGACATTTGTGGTGAAGACTATGATGAGGAGGATGACTCGATCTTCTAGGAGCTGCATCTCTAATCGGTTGCTGTGGGCATACTGATTGGCTCTTTTTGGTTCTACATTTCCACTGCTACATTTTCACTTAAGCCGTAAGGCTCCATACTTGTAATAATGTGATGATGTTGTTATACTCTTTTGCTTATTACTGTTGTTTACTTTATGATATGTCTGTGTTATCATCATCAGATGACTGCAGCGCTTAATTGTTCTCGGACTAGCGCGGTTGAAACACAGAGGGTTCGGAATGGGTTAATCTGGGTCCCCACAGAGGTGGTATCAGAGCCATATCGACTGTAGGTCGCAACCCTAGTTAGAATGGCCGTTAGAACTTCAAAATTATTTTTGAAATCAAACCAACAAATTGATAATTAATAGCTTCTCTCTTCTTACCTTATTCTTTGGTTCTTACTTCTTTCCTTTTCCGGAATATGATTTTGAGAATTAAATTTGATCTTATCCCCTGAAATTTCTTTAAGTTTTCGGTCGACTACAAGATCGGTGGAAGGACTGCTAGAAGGATCAAGTGGACGAAGATAACTCAAAAAGGGACCCCTATCAAGAATAAGTTATTAGTACCCATGTCATCCCTTCTTCGCTTAGTAAACGGAGTTTATTTGGTTTTCTGTTGCTTGCTTGTTGGGTGTATTGAGCACTTGCCCTAGGCATTATGCTGCAGCCACCTTTTGTTGGAGTTTTCGTTTTCCGTCTTGCCTTGGAATGGCTACCTTTTCCCTATTCTCCTTAACTTTCGCTATTTCCCTATTGTCTGTATTTAACTCTTTCCTTGGCCATTGCTTCAGATGGATAGTCAGGGGAGTGGCCGCAGAGGCAAAGGCAGAGGCCGTGGTCGTGTCGGCAAGTTGTCACAGAGCAAAGAGATTCCACGGACCAGCAGCACGCAGTGAGTCGAGTTGTCGCAGCCACCACCTGTGCCACCTCAGATGGCCGATCTGCAGCAGATGATGGCGATCGATTCATAGCCATCGCAGCTCGGCACGTAACATGGTGAACAATCGGCAGCCAAAGACCAAATTTCAGCGCCAAAGATTTCACCGATCAAAGTTGGGAGAGTTCATGAGGACTCGACCGCCTACGTTTGCCGGTGCCGGAGAGCCCTTGGAGGCAGACGACTGGCTGAGAGATGTTGAGAAGAAGCTACAGCTTGCCCAGTGCAATGACCGCGAGAAGGTGCTCTACGCCAGCCATCATCTGAAGGGCATAGCAGCCACTTGGTGGGACAACTTCTGTGCAGCCCATCAAGATGCTCAGGCGATCACTTGGGAGGAGTTCTCTGAGGCCTTCAGATCGCCATGTACTCGGGCATCATTGAGATGAAGAAGAGGGAGTTGAAAGCTGCGGCGGGGAACCAGAGCGTGTCGAGTACCTCAACCAGGCCACTCACTTATGATGTACGCGCTGAGGATGTGGCTCTTGCAGCGCCAAGATCCGGAGATTCATGGAGGGTTTGGATCGACATCAAGGTCCGGCTTGTGGCCTTTGACTTCCCAACTTTCAAAGACATGGTGAACAAGGCCTTGGTGCGGGACGATGCTCGGCGTCGGCGAGCCATGAGTCAGCGCAAGAGGAAGATGGCCTTCGGCCTCAAAGAGGGAGCTAGTGGATCGCGTCAGCGATTTCCACCACAGAGGGTCAGCAGGACACCTATTCAGGAGTTCTCGACTCCTACACTCGACCTCGCTTCGATCGCCAGGACCGCAGTTACGGCCTTCGGCCACCGCAGAGGGGAACACCAACGCTGCAGGAGTCTAGTGCTTTCACTGCCACCAGTTGGGTCACTATGCCAACAATTTGTCCTCGAAGCGTCCACCAGGACACACAGTGTTATTCAGCTTGGGAGCCGGCCACCAAGACTCCACCACTCGAGGATCGGCCGTGGAGCGCCGCACACCGAGAGCACCTCGGACTTTCGGGAGAGGGCGAGTCAACCACGGATCGCAGAGGAGGCTCAGATGCACGGATGTGGTCTTGAGTGCGTTTTTGTCAATTCCATACCGCCATCGCTTTGTTTGACTCGAGCGTCACATTCTTTCATTTCGAGGAGTTTTGTTGACCAATTTGGTTTTGAGACCTTGGCTCTTAAGATTCCCATGATTGTTCAATCACCGGGAAAAGAGATGAGGACTGATTTGGTGTGCCCAAGTGCAACCATAGTCATCAATGGGGTAAAGTTTCTTGCAAATCTCATTCTCTTGGACTCAAAGGGGTTAGATGTCATCCTCGGGATGGACTGGTTGACCAAGTTTAAGGGTCAAATTGACTGCGCCAGCCGAGCCATCACTCTCACCAATGCAGAGGGCATCCAAGTGGAGTTCAAGCCGGAGAAGTCGTTGGGTGAGAAGTGCGCGTTGAACAAGTTGAAGGAAATCACTTTGGAGAGTGTGCCTGTGGTGAGCGAGTACCCCGATGTATTCCCTGAGGATCTGCCAGGCATGCCACCTGATCGGGAGATCGAGTTCGTCATAGAGCTTGTTCCAGGTACAGCTCCGATTTCCAAGAGGCCATACCGCATGCCAGCGAATGAGCTCGCGGAGGTGAAGAAGCAAATAGAAGAGCTGCTAGAGAAGGGGTTCGTTCGTCCGAGCTCGTCGCCTTGGGGAGCGCCAAAGGTTGCCAGAAGAAGAAGGACGACGACTTGAGGATGTGTGTCGACTACTGAGAGCTCAATGAAGTCACCATCAAGAACAAGTATCCACTGCCTCGGATTGATGATTTGTTCGATCAGCTGAAGGGAGCCTGCATATTCTCCAAGATTGATCTGCGATCGGGGTACCATCAGGTGAAGATCAGGCCACAGGACATTCCGAAGACCGCCTTCACCACTCGGTATGGGCTGTATGAGTACACGGTCATGTCCTTTGGTCTGACCAATGCCCCGGCATATTTCATGAATCTGATGAACAAGGTGTTCATGGACTATTTGGATAAATTTGTGGTAGTGTTCATCGACGACATTCTTATCTACTCTCGAGATGAGTCCGAGCATGCTGGACATTTGAGGTTGGTCTTAGAGAAGCTTCGAAGTCACCAGTTGTATGCCAAGTTCAGCAAGTGCGAGTTCTGGTTGATAGAGGTTGCTTTTCTGGGTCACGTCATTTCTGCCGGAGGAGTCTCAGTCGACCCTAGCAAAGTGAGAGATGTGATTGATTGGAAGCAGCCTGAGTCAGTGCCGGAGATCAGGAGTTTTCTGGGTTTGGCGGGTTATTACAGGAGATTCATTGAGGGATTCTCGAGAATTGCGCACCGCTTACTCACCGGCCAAGAAAGAGAGGAAATATGAATGGACTGAAGCTTGCGAGCAGAGCTTTCAGGAATTGAAGAAGAGGTTGACTACAGCTCCTGTGCTAGTCTGTCCGGACATTCACAAGGGTTTTGAGATCTACTGTGATGCTTCGAGGCAGGGTCTTGGGTGTGTGCTAATGCAGGGAGGCAAGGTCGTCGCATATGCTTTGCGGCAATTGCGACCACATGAGGCGAATTACCCACCCATGACACGAGTTGGTCTGGCATTGTGCATGCGTTGAAGATCTGGAGGCACTATCTCATTGGGAACCGCTGTGAGATCTTCACCGATCACAAGAGCTCAAGTACATTTTCACCCAAGCCGATCTCAATCATGCGCAAAGAAGATGGCTAGAGCCGCTTAAGGATTATGACGGGCATTCATTACCATCCGGTAAGGCGAATGTGGTTGCCGATGCTCGAGCCTAAGAGCTATCAGAACACTTTGGTGGGTCAGCCTGCTCTGCATGAGGAGTTTCAGCGTCTGAATCTGGGATTGGTTGAGGAAGGATCAGTTGCTGCTTTGGAGATTCAGCCGACTCTAGTGGACCAAATCAAGATGTTGCAGAAGACTGACAAGGAAGCCGCGAAGATCAAAGAAAGAATCAAGGAAGGAAAAGCCCCGGGATTCACAGAAGATCAGGAGGGCACAGTTTGGCTTGGGAAGAGTATCTATGTGCCGAACGTAAAGAGCTCAAGCTTGATATCAAGGAGGCGCACGAGTCAGCATACTTGATTCATCCCGGCAACACCAAGATGTATCACGACCTTCGAGGTGTTTATTGGTGGCCGAGAATGAAAAAGGAGATTGCAGAGTTCATAGCCTTGTGTGATGTGTGCCAGCGAGTCAAAGCCGAGCATCAGAGACCAGCGGGTTTGTTGCAGCCATTGAAAGTACCTGAATGGAAGTGGGAAGAGATTGGCATGGACTTCATCACAGGACTTCCGAGGACCAGGCCAGGCTATGACTCGATTTGGGTTGTCGTGGATCGACTGACGAAGGTTGCACATTTCATCCCAGTGAAGACAACCTATAAGGGAGATAAGCTTGCAGAGCTGTACATGACTCGGATTGTGTGTATGCATGGCGTGCCCAGAAGATTGTTTGGATCGGGCAGCCAATTCACATCTAGATTCGGCAAAGTTACAAGAAGCATTAGGCACCAATCGACTTCAAGATGTGACTTATCACCCTCAGACGGATGGACAGATAGAGCGGGTGAATCAGATTCTGGAAGATATGTTGAGAGCTTGTGCACTGTCCAATGCAGCTAGTTGGGATCAGATGTTGCCATATGCGGAGTTCTCATACAACAACAGCTATCAGGCCAGCTTGCAGATGGCACCATTTGAGGCTCTATATGGAAGGAAGTGCAGGACACCTCTTTGTTGGCATGAGACAGGAGACCGCCAAGTCTTTGGTCCAGATATTCTGCAGTAGGCTGAGGAACAAGTGAAGATGATTCAGGAGAGGTTGAGGACAGCGCAGTCCAGGCAGAAGAGTTATGCTGATAACCGCAGGAGAGCATTGACCTTTGCCCCGGGTGACTATGTGTATCTGAAAGTCTCCCCGCTCAAAGGTATGCGCCGATTCGGAGTTCGTGGCAAGTTAGCACCGAGATTCATTGGACCTTTCCCAATTCTAGCTAGAAGTAGGGAAGTGGCGTATCAGCTGGAGTTGCCACCTCAGCTGTCAAATGTGCACAATGTCTTCCATGTGTCACAGTTGAGGAAGTGCCTCAGAGTGCCTGAAAGTCAGTTGCAAGTGGATGATGTTGATTTGCATGAAGATCTGACTTATCCTGAGTATCCGATCAGAATTCTGGAGGAAGCTGAGCGTAGGACAAGGAACAAAGTGATCAAGTTCTGCAAGGTGCAGTGGAGCAACCATCCTGAAGAGGAAGCTACCTGGGAGCGCGAGGAGGATCTTCGGGCGGAGTACCCTAGCCTTTTTCCCTGGTTAGTCCCAAATCTCGGGGTCGAGATTTCTTGTTAGGGGGGAGGTTTGTAACATTCCGTTTTTGGATTTTCTTGAACTCGAATTTCAAAATCTGAACTCGGAAAAATTTTCTCGAATTAAATACAGCTTAAATGGAATTTTTAAAGTTAACAAGGATTTAATTTGAATAGTTTATATCTCAAATTAATTATTTCTTATTTTATTTGGGTTCCTTGTATTTCATTTGATTTTTCTGAATTTTTGGAGATTTTTCCGAATTTAATTGCTATTTATTGGAATTATTTGAAGCTTATTCGAATTTCTGGCATTTTAGTTAATTTGGAAATTCTTTTTCCTTTTTCCGGCCGATTCCACTGTTCCTTTTGCCCGTTATTATTCCACCGCCGCCCAACCCTCACCGCCCATGAACTCCCGGAACCCTAAACCTAGAGCAACCACAGCCGTTGATCACGAATCCAACGGCCGAGATCCGCCGGATCGTTTCAATACAACCGAGAAACCCTAGCCCCAAATTGCTCGATCCCGATCTCGTCAAGAAGGCGCCACGTCGCCCGAGCTCAAGCGCCGCCGCCCGTAGCCCAGCCGCCAGACCAACCTCGACTTCCGTGTCGTTTTCCCGCACCCCTAGGCTACTTAAGGCACTGTAGCCGCCGTCTCTAGGGTTCCCTCTCCGCGCCGCACTTTTTCGTCTCTCTCTCACCGGCGGAGACGCCGTCTGGAGGCAGCTAGGTCTCGCCGGAGTTGGTTGCCGCATCCGCATCGTTCCGCCGTGTTTTCCTCCCGCTCCGGTAAGCCTCCGGTGACACCGGTAGTACCAACGAGTTCCCCGTTCCATTCTCTACCTGTTCCGCTTTGTCTCTTGGCTAAAACGTCGATTCTCCGCCGTTTCGATGTCAGTTTTCCCACTCCGGTGTCTTGCGCCGCCACCTCGCCGTCGCATCTTCTCCACCAGCCGTAGCCGTCGGATCTTCCATCTACGGCCAGATCCGCGCCACGTTCCTTCGGTAAGCTCTGAGCCCAAACTGCCGAGTTGTCCTCCACGTGAGTGCCCCGTGTCACGCCGCGCCAGCACCGAATCGCCATGCGGCGCCACAAGCAAGCCATGTGTTCGCCACGTCGGGGCCACCTCACCGCCGTAGCATGCATGTTCGCCACGTTCGCTCCACGTATTCACCACGTCAACGCCAATCGCCACATGGCAAGCCACATCATCGCCACGTCATCGTCACATCAGCAAAAGCCCTCCCGTTCACCACGTCAGCGCCACGTGGATGCCACATGTGTGCCACGTCACGCCACGTGTGCCCTAGTGCCGCGTGTCCGCCGCATCACCGCGCGCCATCTCGGTTAACTCGGTTCACGTAGACCGAGCCTATGACACAAGGGCCCCACCTGTCAGCGCACGTATTTCATAATTTCTGATTAAATCCGAATTTCCAAAATACCAGCGAATCGCGTAGCGACACGTGTCAATCCATTTATTTCCTGATTTTTCTTCCATTTAAACTTCGGAAGCCCCGTTCTCCTCCGTTCGAACTCCGATTTGAACGATTCAAATTTCTAAATTCATCTAAAATCAAGATCTATCTGTTGGTGTCATTTTTATGAATTTTTTAATTTTATTTATTTCTGTTTATTTATTGTTTTGCCTCGATTCGCGTGTTTCGTGTGTAGACGACGCACCGGTTGAGCGAGAGGAGCATCCAGCGGAGGTTGCAGCAGCGATAGAGGGTGAAGGCAAGTCTCCCTTGACCATATTGAACCCAAGTTTATGAAATGTTATTTTGTTTTAAATTATTGCATGCTATTTAATTTACGTATCGTACTTTAATGTCATTTTAAATGCTTAGATAAATGCCAAATTGTTATACCCACATTGATATTCATGTTGATAACCATTGACACCCTAGGAAAACTAATTATCTGTACTTAATGGTAAACATTTTATTATGGGAACAAAGAGAAAATGCTTAGCCATGCTTAATCACGCGTCGGTACCTTACCATTATGGAAATGATTTCATTCTTGATTCAAAATGAATTGTGGAAATTATGGCAATTGGTGTTGCGGTGTTAATTTGAAATTAAAAGTGAAAAATGATTTAGACCGGGCGGATTGGTTGAATGGCGGTGCGGAATGCACAAAATTTTGGAATATGATTGTCCGCCCTAGTCAATTAAGGACCGGTCGTGTGTTACCTTGGGCCATGCTATACAAGACAACCACATGTCTATTATGGGTACGACTGGCTAAGTAATTTGCATGTATCGTTATTTGACTTCGCCATTGGGTCATGGTTTGTCGAGGGTACTTGCAAGGCGCAAGAGGGGCTTCGGATCGGCGGAGGTAGCCCTACCATGGTGAAACCTTAGCGAGCGGAGTCAGAGCAGTACATGCATTGTAAAGGCCTTGTCATGATCTCCTCGCCGCACACCAAAGGAAGTGTGTCAATAGCTTGGCGCAAAGGGTTGATCATGTCGTGTGGGTAAAGTGTACCAGCTCTGCAGAGTCTTAAAAACTACTTGAGTAGCCGTGCCCACGGATAAGGGCAAGCGTGGAACGCTTTCACATGGTAGATTTTATGGTTTTTGGTTTTAAATGGAAAAATGATGATTTGGTTTAAAAATGAAAATGTGGTTGGGAATCCGCGAGCGGCTAGAGCTCCCAGATCTAGTTTGGCGGCTAGAGCCAACCAGGTAGTTGGAACCTGGAAAATTGTTATACTTCAAGTTTAATTATTTATGCTATTTACATTTTGTTAAATGCTGCTTTATGAAATTATTACTTGTATTTAAATTTAAATTTTCGCTTTATGCAAAATGAACCATATATGTCATCCTTTGTTTAAGCCTTGCATTTAGTTACTTGCATTAAGTTTCCGAGACTTGCGAGTATGTTGTATACTCACCCCCACTTTTCATTGCGGGGCTGCTTATTCCATAAAGCAGATGAAGAGATCAGAGCAGGCGTTGCACCGTTCGACATTTGTGGTGAAGACTCTGATGAGGAGGATGACTCGATCTTCTAGAGAGCGTACCCCAGTCGGTTGCCTGTGGGCACACTGATTGGCTCTTTTTGTTCTACATTTCTGCTGCTACATTTTCACTTAAGCCGTATGGCTCCATACTTGTAATAATGTGATGATGTTGTTATACTCTTTTGCTTATTACTGTTGTTTACTTTATGATATGTCTGTGTTATCATCATCAGATGACTGCAGCGCTTAGTGTTCTCGGACTAGCGGTTGAAATACAGAGGGTTCGGATTGGGTTAATCCGGGTCCCCACATTCAGATTATCTAAAATATAACAAAGGTCATACCAAAATTTTATTTCATTTGTATATTTCATTTTATTGCAACTCAATTTTTTACTGACATTCTATTCATGTAGGTCAAACATAACATTTGTATGACAATGAAAGAATGATGAAGCTATGCTTAATCCACAACTTTAATTGAAAGGTATTAAAATGTAAATGGTGTTGATATATGAATGGTAGTGAAATTGTGAATGATATTGCTATGTGATTATGTAAATGTCTATTTTTTCACTTATAGGATTGATATGTGAGTACTATTGAAATGAAAGATTATTTGTTGATATATTATTGCTAATTGCCTAATTTACAACTTCTAATTGTCTAAAATATAGCAAAGACCATGTCGAAATTTTTCGTATTTAGGAGAGATTATACATAATTTTTTTCATGTTTTTATGTACTTTATATATATATTTCTTACATTTTTCCTATTTTTTGGCCTTCATTAGATTTTAAAAAATTTTACAACATTTTTTTACAATTTCCCCCTTTTTACAATTTTTTCCCATTTTTCAACCGGCTTTGGTTTTTGGCAATTTTTGGCCGGAACCAAGCAGTTTTCGCCCAAAAATCACGAAATTTTCTCTCTGATTTGATTAGATTTCAAAATGGTTTAAATTTCCATACGTTCAGCTTTTCACAGTTTTCAATACCACCAGGGGTTCAAAATTCGAACACGAGACAGTTTTGTTAACCCTGCCCAGTAGTGCAGCGGAGGCCAAACCCTATTCCCCTGGCAAGAAGATCAACCCCCTCTCTCTCTCTCGCCCCCACCCTCATAGGAATTTCCCCATAGGCACCATCCCGTAGGTGAAATTGCCATTCCTACTCTTTGTCACTTGATCATATAGTTAATTTAACCTGATAATTAGATTTTCAATCTTGTTTTGCTATATATTAGGGTCTAACACATATAATCATATATTTGGATACAACAATATATATCAAATTTTTGTACCATCACATTAAAGAGCTTGAGAAACTAATACACATCTTACATAACTTTTATATGCACTCTTTTAAAAATTGCATAAACAAGGTTTTGACCACTAGTTAAGATAAATAATATTTCTCAAATTACTATGTATATAGCTTACACTAGTTTCTCTTCTTAGCTCTATTTGTGTTTAGTTAGTTCTATAATACAAATTTTTGTAAACAATAGAAAGCTGCATTCTTATTTTTGTGCCATTTTTTTAATGGAACGATAGCATGTACCATGCCTTATTACTCCCTTTGTTTCGCAATATAAGTCTATTTTATGGAAAGCATCATCCCATAATATAAGTTTATTGAGGAGATTAAAGGTATAGTTATTACAATATTTCAACTTCATGCATCTATTTTAATGATGAAAAAAGTGGATAACTAGCTATTACACCACTCAATAGGGGTAAGCATGGTTCATTAACATTTTTTATATTTAGTTCCTCCTTAGTCTGTGTGTATGATGAGCTTAAACTTATACTGTAGAATGGAAAAAACAAACATATTCCCTGCAAGGTGTATATACCAACTAGTTCCTTTAGATTCAAAAGAGAAATAATTTCATACTAATGTTCTAGATTATCCAATTTTAATATTTATAAATACTTAGAAATATCTACATACTTGAGATATATTTTCTTAAAACTAACTAGATTATATTTATGGTGATGAATCTAGTCTATATGTAAAGCAAATAACTCATTTCTCATATGCAGATATGCTTAGATAGGACATAAGAAAAGAGGACAGTGTATATATATATATATATATATATATATATATATATATATATATATATATATATATATATATATATATAAAGCAAATAACTCATTTCTCGTATGCAGATATGCTAAGATAGGGCATAAGAAAAGAGAAGAGTGTAATTGCTAGATATTAGCTTTAAAAAGAGTGATTTGTAATAATTCTATGCTAAAATAAATTACATTATTTTTAACCGTAGCATGCTAGTTGAGTCATCTAAATAATTAGCGTGTTAATCCCTCTAAATTCTATTTTAAATGACATCATAGTTTATCATAGTTTATTGTGGTAAAAATAATAATTTTATGAAAATACTTATATTTAGCAACATTCAAAAGATACTATAATATTTTATTTCGAACACCCATTAGTCAAGTTCAGTGTCTGCCACTACACTACGAGACAGAATACTACAGGTAATGGAACATGCAAGAGATAGATAAAATAATGGAAAGGGGTTAGAAGCATAGTTCAAAAAACACCAAAATCTCAGAAATCTCAGCTGAGATATTAGATTCCAGCTAGGGACGAAATCCAAAATCCTAGCCATGCAAAAAAATTTAAATTGCTATACTAATCTTGAAATTTTCGATGAGATTTCACTAAATCTCACTGAAATATCAGGTTTTTTGGTCGGTTTTTGACTTTTTATAGCCGTATTTGACTAGATTTGGTCCAATAATCCTTCAGAAAGTCATATTCCATGAAAAATTGTTGAAAAACTGAATTTATGAGATATTTTAAAATTTTGGTAGAAACACTCTCAGATTTTTATAAAACCGCACAAGATTTGTCATGATCTAAAAATTTTATAGTACTATATTTAATAGCGTAGGATCATACAAAAAAATTTCAAAATATGTGAACTTCATTTGTTATCTTTAAAAAATCAAAAACCGAATAAACATAATTGGATTAGTAAATTATAAGAATTTACAAATTTTCTCGAGTGAGATTATGTTCCAAAATTTTTATGAGCGATTAATAATTTCCTCAATACCATTTTATAAAATTTTCATGAAATTTTAACTTTTTTTGTTTGCTCAGTCAAATCTATATAAGCATTGAAGTTCATTTGTTATATTTCAAAAATCAAAAACAGAAAGAACATAAATGTTACAGTGCTCTCGTAAGAATTTTGTAAATTCACTAAAGTGTGCTCATGATTCAAAATTTTATGAGGTATTAAGCATTTCCTTAGAACCCTTCTTTAAAATTTTCAAAAATTTTAAACCTTTTTTGATTGCTTAAGAAAATCTATGTATTGATTATCGAGCTTTTATCAGGATATAGCACTGTCAAAATTTTTGGAACTCCTTGAGTCTTGATAATCGTATGAAAATTTTATAGAAACATTAATAATACATTAGGACCATCCAAAAAAATTTCAAAATTTTCTAATGTGGTTAGACTTGTTTTCATTTAGTTGAAGTTTGTCGGTAAGGCTTTTATCAAAATGGTAGCACTATTTGAATTTTTAAAAATTCATTAGGCTTGATCATCTACTAAAAATTTTATGAAAATATTAATGATGCATAATAATAATGCACAAAAAAATTTAAAATTTTATAACATGGTTCTATTTTTCATTCGGTTCAAACTTACCGGTCAGCGTTTTATCAGGACAGAAGCAATGTTTGAATGTTTGAAAATTTCTTAGATTTGACAATAATCTAAATTTTTAATGGAAACATCACTAATGTGTCAGGAACCTCTAAAAAAATTTCAAAATTTTTCAACATCATTTGAGCTATTTTTTGTTCAGTGCAAATTCACCGAAATCTACGCAAATCTCGCCGACATTTCGGGAATTTCGGCCGAAATTTTGTTTTTCCCGATAGAAATAAAACCGGATTTGAATTTTTGTTTTTGAATTTCATCTGAGATTTACCCAAAATTTTGAGATCTCGGTGAGATTTCGGATTTCGGTCACCAGCTAGATTTCATCTGAAAATGAAATTTGAATCCTTAGTTAGAAGAGACCTGAGGTCATCAACCTGAGAAAACCACAAATACAAGATCAACTTTGTCAAATCATAATTCCCAAAGGAATCTGGTGGGCACAAAAGGATGATCCTCCCAGATCACAAAGCTAACATAAAGGCCAAGAAGTATTTGCTTCACTGCCTAAGCTAAGCAGAACGTAAGATCAGGAGCTTCCGCATGCACACATCTCTTTCCAATACAGCTACTACTACATATTAGAAGTTAAGGCCTACGAAATTCCATCTTCCATTCTTCCATAGAGGGTAATGGGCAGGAAAGAGTCACATCTTTCTCGTGATCAACAGCTGAATTACATGACTAGACCGAAGCTACACATTGCAACCGCGTGACGGCGGTGTGGGGGTAGCTCTAAGGAGAGCAGAACAGCGGAGCAGAGACGTTGTCATCAGTCATCACCGTCTCGTCGCCTCTTCCCCCGCTCTCTTTCTTTAGCAGACAGAACGGAGACTGCATAGAATACTACCTCCCTTCCGCATGCTACGGTCATGTAACCGCTTTTCAGCCCTGTTAGTCAAGGAAGCTTTGGCCTATCTTTATTCTTGTAATATGAAAAGAATAAATCCATTTTACACCCTTAAACTATGAAAAATTAAGATAACCCCTAAAATATAAAAACGATTATTTAACACCCTCAACTATCAATACTAGATTAAATAACACCCTAGGGTGATTTTCCTTGCCTGTTTTGCATCTCCTATATATCATTAAGGAAAAAATGTGATTCGGAATTTTTGACACTTTTTTGTATGATCCTAAGGCAATGCTTATACTCATATAAAAATTTCAGACCATGATCATACTTGTACAAGTTTATAATATTCTGACAAATTCACTGTCTCAATCAAGGGTTTTCTGATTTTGATTTGTATGAGATATAAAATTATGTTAAATTCATATGGAAATTTTTATGTGTGATCCTAAGGATTTACATATGACACCATAAAATTTTTAGATGATGATCAAATATGTACAGTTTTATACAAATCTGAAAATGTTATTACTATTTTTAAATTACAGCTATTTTTATTTTATAAATGTATTAAATACTTTCAAATTTCTCTCAGACTTTTGATAGAATTATGGAGTCAGATTAGGTTTAATTAATTTTTCTTAAAATTTTATTCTTGCATTATTTTGAACCTCGATATTATAAATCAAAGCTTTTATTATTGAATTTTTAATTTATAACCTCTGAAGTTCAAAATCATGCAAGAATAAATTTTAAAAAAATTAATTAAACCATAATACACCTCCAAAATGTTTCAAAAAGTCTTAGGAAAATTTGTAATTATTTAATACATTTAGAAAATAAAAAATTACAGCAATAACACTGTCAGATTTTTATAATATTCTACAGGTTTGGTCATCATCTAAAAAGTTTATAGTGTCATTTGTAAACCCTTAGAATCACACATAAAAATTTTCAAATGAATTGAACATAATTTGTATCTCATAAAAATCAAAATTATAAAGCCCTTAATTGAGATAGTGACCTTGTCGGAATTTTGTAAAATTTTGAATGTGTGATCATGGTCTGAAATTTTTATGAGAATATAAATATTGCCTTAGGATCATACAAAAAAATTCAAAAATTATTAATCAACTTTTGCCTTATTTATATATAGGAGATATAAAACAGCCAAGAAAAACAACCCTAAGGTGTGATTTAATATGGTATTGATAGTTGAGGCCTTGAGGGTGTTAAATAATTATTTTTATAGTTTGGAGGGTTATTTAGACTTTTTGATAGTTTAGAGGTATAAAATGGACTTATTTCTATTTAAAATTGCAAATCTAGCATCTTTGCTAGGGTGAAAACGGGTAGTATATATGCGGATATTATTATTTTTGTATTCTAACCTTTTTTATTCAAAACTGGATACGGATACAAATCCAAGTTATTGGGGATAACGACTTAGGATGGATACACGATGTATTTGGTTCAAAAATTAGATAAAGATATATGAATAATGCATACAAATATAGAGATTATATGCTGAATAAAACCATATGAGTATATAACCATAATAGCAAGTTATGCATCAACCAAACCATATTTCACTTAATCTAGTAATCACTTAATTCATTTGGAATGATTATCCGAGCAATAATTACCTGTGCAATTACTAATTCACTTAGAATAATCAATAGAACCAACTAATTATCAAAATAAATAGGCTACCATGAAAAATATATAGGAGCTTTTGCCCCTAGGCTACCGAGGCCAAAGGCTACTTCTGCGAACCAAAGTAGAGAATGAGCTAGGCCAATGGGTTGTCATGGAAAACATGTAATGAATGAGTTGAACCAATACAGTTGCTGGATATTTGAATAAAAAAACCCGATATCCAGATCTCAGCTCGTATTTGCTGGATATTGATTGCTTTGAATCCAATACTAAATTCAGATTCAAGTATCTAGATCCAGTCGGATAGTCAAATTCCTTCCCAAATCCAGTTTCAAGTGGATCTGGCTTTGGATCGAGCGAGAAATATCCAGCTCGTTTTCAACCCTATCCTTACCGACCGCGGAAGTAGTAACATACAATACGTGTTACTTATCACACGCCCCTACTACGTTAGATCACCGGAACCACAACACTTCCCATTAGCGTAGCACGTTCCGAGAACCCACCTCAACAGACAAGCTACTACGGTACCCCAGTTTGGCAAATACCCATCACGGTATCCAAACTCTATAAGGAGGTGAGCCCAACACCTATCGTGCTTGTCAGGGAAGTGCCGTGGTGAACAGAGTTGTTGCAGTGCCAGCAACCTACCGCGGTAGAAGAGCGTGCTAGTAGTAGATGTTATCTACTAATATTTCTGTGGTTGAGAAAATGTTAAATTTGTAATTTTGTTTAAAAGAAGAATAAAAATAAATGAAAAGGTACGCTGGGAGCGAGTTAATGCAAGCACGCTTCAGAGTCCAAGCGCATGCTTTGACTCGAGTTGGAGACTCGACACACCACGTCGTTCACCTCACGGCAGCCGTCGGATCGAGCGAGGCGGCGGAGCATCCGTCGGATCGCGCGGGCGTACCAGTTCCAAATCGGATCCCACACTTCGATGCCAGTCACGAACCTCTCCGTCTCGGCATAAATGCAGTGTAGGTTTCTTTTAGAAAAATCCTATCCTATCGTAGCAACAGCAACACAAGGATAAGGTTTGTTTAAAAGGAACGGAAGGATAAAGTCCATTGCTATCTGTTGACGCAGAAAAACGTGAAGTAGGGCCTATCGGTCGTAACACATCTAACGAATATCGTGTTTCGTAGTTTAAGATATACCAACTGATTTGATCCTGCAATCGATAAGAAAAATATAAAATACGCTTAAACCCGATCTTGTGCAATAATCGGCTTAGATCTAATCAGCTAAAAGCTGATCAAATCAAGGTAATGGTGAACCTAATTATCAAATCAAGCTAAAAGATCTTAGAACGCTGCATAATTACCAATTACCGATGATCAACGGCCATCGAAATTGATCTTTATAGACTAAGCTCGAATGACCGTGCAATATTGTCTAGCACACTAAATTATTGTCACTGCTCTCGGCTCTTTACATTGTATCTCTACGGACACAAAGGGAGTGAAGGGAAATTATAAATATTATATTTTTTTAGTAGTTAATTTATTTGTTATGGGATAAATTTTTGTCTTTCTGTTAGAGATTTTGTAGAATTGAAGGAGGAATTTAGGAGAGGGGCGTGAAAATTGAAAAGGTAAAGATTCACTGCCCCTGTGTTCTTTTTAAACCGGTAATGATAATGATGTGTACTATGCACATCGGTAAGCATGACACAAATTCAGTGTAGGTTTGGGCGTTTGGCACTGGTGCAGGTTCCTCGGCACTGGTGCAGGTTCCTCGGCCGGCCAATTTTTTCTACTGGTAGCTAGGATAAAAAGCATCGGATACGGATAGTTAATAGTTTTATCATATTTATTTACATTTTTTTTCTTAGACAAGGATATAGATAGTCCGGACACTAATACGAATAATGTCAGATGCAAGTACAGAGCGAATATGAATCGAATCAGATACGGTTACAGATATTTATCAGAACATGATAACCCCTTATATTGTGCATAAGAAATCAATGACAATACAAAACTAGCTGATTTGATCAAAATATTATTAAAAATTGAACAAATATAAATATTTTCATTTATTTAGATAAGACATATATCAAGCCGTCCAGAACATCACCATCCAAAAATTACAAGAACTCTATTTTTTTTTGAAACTACCCATTCTGTTTTTACCCCTTGCCATTGAGGCATAGACAACCATTTTAGCGATTACGTTAACCAACATAAGTGCTAGTATTTGCCATTAGCTGCCTCTGTTTCAAAATAGCTGTCATAGGTTGACTTTTTGCTATCAAACTCTTTAAATACAACATTATCCAGAACAGCCACGAAAGGAAATAAGGCATTACAAAAAAATACTTGATAACAAATATAACAGTACTATTTTCGTGCAGTCATTCATACTTTTCAGTATAGTAATCATCAAAGTTGAAAATAAATTGATGGAAAATAGTCAAACAGTGCCACTAAGGAACTGAGATAGTAATATTCTCAGTACACTACATAAAACAAGGTGTAGCCCACTGTGTTGAAGTCGACTCTTTTAAAGATTTCAATAATGGTTTTCCTCAGCTCATCCTTGCTGGGCAGACCTGCTTCTGATGATTCCCTTTTACCTTTGTGACCTTTTACTAAAAAGGAGATAATTTATAATGACCTAATTAATTAAAACCTACCTCCTTGTTCAACCTGTACAGCGCCCTATACCATTTTAACCCTAGGCTATAATTAATGAACTACTGTAGCTTAACTGTTAATAATTATCCACTTTTAGACCTTTTACTTAAAAATCTCCGAATGATGACTCGGGGCGTGTCGGGTCCGGATTTCCAAATCCGAACCCTCTGTGTTTACCCGTACTAGTCCAGGAAAAGCTAACACACACAGTGGAAACAGTGATGATAACACAGTTATATCACAAAGCAAATAACAGTAATTAAGCAAAAAGGAGATAGCTTTGTAACCACATTATTACAAGTAAACAAGCCTTATGGCTTAAGTTCAGTAAGAAGCAGCAGAAATAAAACAGTAGTAGCAGTATGAGCCCATCCATATGCCCAACAGGCAATCGACTGGGGTACGCGCCTTAGTAGTCCGGATCGCCTTCATCAAATCCACACGCATAGAATTCATAGTCACCTTCAGCTTCAGCAAACTCCTCTGGGAAAATTGGGATGTTGCAAGGGTGAGTACACACCGTACTCCGCAAGTCTTGGAAACATAATGCATGATAACTATATACAAGGCTAAACAATTGAAGGCATAATATGGTTCATTTGCATAAAGCAGAATTTAACTTGAATTAACAATAGTAATTTCATAAAGCAATATTTGACAACATGTAAATAAATACTAATTGAATTTGATGTATAACAATTTCATAGCTTCCAACCACCCGATTGGCTCCAACCGCCAAACCAAAACCCGAGAGTTCCATCCACTCATGGTTTTTCCAAAACCATTATTTTCATTTAAAACCAAAACCATAAAATCTACAATGTGCTAGCGTACCTCGCCTGCCCTTGACCGTGGGCACGGCTACTCAAGTAATTTTAACTCTGCAGAGTGTGTACACTTTACCCACAAGACATGATCGACAGCCATGCAATTAACACACTTCCTTTGGTGTGTCGGCAGAGAGATCATGACAAGGCCTTTACAATGTACGACACCGCTACAAACTTCGCCCGCTAAGATTTTACCGCTGTTAGGGTTAAATCCACCCAGTACAGAAGCCCCCTTTTGCGCCTTGCAAGTGTTTCCATCCGACACCCACATTCAACCCAATGGCGAAGCCAATAACGACACACACAAATTAATTAGCCAGGTCGTACCCATATAGACTTGTGGTTGTACAGTAAAGCTCGGTCCAAAGTAACACACGTTTCGGTCCTTAATTGACTAGGGTGAAACTAACATCAGACAAAATCTCGCATCCCGCACCCACCAAACATCCATCCTCCCTGCCTAAACCATTTTTATTTTATTCCAATTAAATAATACCAAAGAATACCAATTGCCATAATTTCACAGTTAATTTTGAACAATGATTGAAAGAATTCCCATAATGGTAAGATACCGAAGTATTTAAGCAGGACTAAGTAATTCTACCGTCCCATACTACCTTATTAATTATCAACAATTTCAGTATTTAATATTACCTAGGGTGTCAAAGGTTGTCACGATTAAGGTCAATGAGGGCATAACAAAGTTGGAATTTAGCTAAGCATTAAAACTGCATTTAAAGTATATTACGCAAAATAATAAGCATGCATAATTTAAAACAACATAATATTTTCATAAAATTGGGATCAACATGTTCAAGGAAGACTTGCCTTCGACGCCTCCCGCTGGTTCTACCTCCGCCAGATGATCCGCCTGCGCTTCAACTGCGTCGTCTACACGTAAAACAAGAACAAAATAAATAAAACAAATTCAAATAAAATCCAAAAAATCAAAAGAAAGGTACTGTTAGATATAGAATGAATTTAGATGAATTTAGAAATTTGAATCACTCGAATCGGAGTTCGGACGGAACAGAACGGGCCTTTGGAAGTTTATCGGGAGAGAAAATCAGAAAAACAAACTAAGGGTGACACGTGGCAGCTTCTGATTGGCTGGGAATTTTCGATTTTTGGGAAATATCAAAAAAAGAAAAGAAAAGAGGCCGCTGACATGTGGGGCCAACCTGTCAGTGGCTCGGTCTACCGTAGACCGAGGGCACCGAAAGGCTCAAGGGGTGATGCGGCAAACCACGCTGATGTGGCGGCTGACCCGGCGGCTAGGGCTGAGGTGGCATGCCAGGGATTGGTGACGCGGCGGCTAGCTGGGCGGCTGACTGGGCACGGACACGCGGCACGCATATGGGCAAGGGCGAGCGATCGGACGGCGGCGAGGCTAGGACACCGACGGAGAGACGACGTGGCCCGATCTGGACCGTCGGCAGGTGATCGGATGGCCAGGGACAGCTAGGCACGATGATGGCGAAGCGGCGGTGACGTGGAGTGATCCAGCATCGGCCGACGACGGACGGCGGTCTCGCGCTGGTTGCGGCTACGTGGAACGATCCGGGACGATCGCCACGGATCGGACGGCTACAGCGAGTGGAGGGGGTCGACGGCGAGGTGGCGGCGCTATTCCGTCGGAGGTGGAGAAGATGACATGGTAGATGGCGGAGGAGCAACAGATCGGGTTTGATTTGGTGCGGGTTCGGGAGAGGAGAACACGGGGAACTCAACGCAACCCAAAACACCGGCGGAGACTCACCGGCGAGGGAGAAAACGGCGGCGAAAGTCTTCGGCACGATGGCGAACTTCGGCGAGGTTGTGCGGCCACACGGCGGCGTCCCAACCGGCGAGGAGCGGGGCAACCGAGGCGGTGCGACGCGGAGAAACTCGGGAGGGGTGCGGCGATGGCTTTAAATAGCCTGGGAAGGCGTGAACGGCACGAAAGCCAAGGATGACCGCAGCGCTAGGGTTACGGGTGGCGGCGGCGATACGGGGCGACGTGGCGTCATCGGAGCTGTTCGTGGAGCGAAGATCCAGCGACTCACAGCGCACACGGCACGGGGCGAGCGATGGTCGTTGGATCAAGATCCAACGGTTGCTTCGCTAGGGTTAGGGTTTCAGGTTGAGATAAGACGTGGCGGGATCCAACCTGCACACGTGGCGACGATCCAATGGCCCACCGGGCTTGGCTATGCGAACAAGTGGTGGACGTTGGATCAGGATCCAACGGGGCGCCAGATTAGGGTTTTCATGATTTGGGCCAATAAGAACAAAGGTGCGTGGAAAGAATTGGAGCGGGTCGGGCGATGATTAGAGAAAGGCCGAGCGAGGAAATTCGGCCCGAGAGGGAAAAAGGAAAAAGAAAATCAAATCCGAATTAAAGAAAATGCCAGAAATTTGACTGAAGGCAAATAAATCCAAATAAATAGCAAATAAATTCGGGAAAAACTCCAAAAATACAGAAAAATTCTATGAAGCACAAGGAACCCAACAAAAATAGAAAAACTTTAATTTGAGGTATAGATTAATCAAATTAAATCCTTTTGCTTTGAAAAAATTCAAATTAAGCTGGATTTAATTCAAATAAAATGCAACTGGTTCACTTTTGAAATTCAAACACCAAGAAACTCAAATTTGGAATGTTGCAGGGTGCTTTTAAAAAACTGCCACGGTCAGGAGGATAGTGTTGGGCTGCCCACGAAAGGTGGATGTCAGTCCGATCCCCGACCGATGACAAAGCCCAGGTGTTGGTCTGGTGGTTGGTACGGTTGGTACCATGGCTGGTGGTATAGGATGGGTTAAGTCTCAGGCACTTAAGAACCAACCCTCTTAGGCAAAGTAAATAACTTTAGTTCCCGCTCAACCACAAGTTGGGCCGATCAACCCCATTGACCTATCTCAACGTAGCCCGATATCTTGTATTTCCCCTTGGAATACCTATGAGTGATAGTTGACATTCTCGCTTGGATGAATGGATCACGGAGCAATTGGGGTGGAACGGGAATAGGGTGGCCATTCGCCGGTTCTCGCAACAGTAGGTATCCACAGCGACCAGATCGCGTCTCTCGCCTTGACCAGTGGGTCTTGGAAACTGTGGATTCTCGTAACCTATTGGGTAGGGGCTAAAGAGAGGAAATCCAACGAAAGGCTATGATCATCTCGGTTCGGCCGCATGCATTTAAGTTGCATGTTAATCATGTGGCGCTAACGACCGTAGATATCTTGTGGGTAAAGCTAAGCAAAGTAATTATGATGGTATTCGAATACGCTCTACTTTCGATTAATAAGGCTGAGTTAATCTAGGGTGATTCCTATAACCGAGCTCAAGTAGTTTTCAAATAAGAACTTGCGTAACCTGAACTTTGTAAATAACCCCATGGTATTGCCTGTTATTGGTTTGTGTTTCAAATGTAATATAAAACTTGATTTTAACTATTGCATCTACTAGTACTTCAAACTTGTACCTGTTCTTTGTCACTCCATGCATGTAGTATTCAGAATTTCTATATGGTTTGTTGAGTACTGTTGTGTACTCACCCTTGCCTCCTACCCCTCTAGATTTTCAAGAAGACGATGACTTCCAAGAGTCCGTAGATGGCGACAGTATTTGGTTTTGAGGCCTTAGACTACCTACTCAAGCTTTCCTGTGGGTGTTTTTGTAATGTATCTGGTGCTAGCCGCACCCTTTTGTAAAACTCTGGCCGTTATGCCTAATTCTCTATAAAAATTGTTGAATCTCGTTCTTATGTCTGGCAATGTACACTTGGTTACCTACAGCTAAAATCCTGGGTAGCTGCTGAGGTATTTAAACACACCCGGTTGGTCCGTCACATCCATTGTCGTTCAAACAGAGGTGGAAAGTGTTGTAGAACAGATAGACACCAATCCAAGTCTTAATGTTTGACATGTTTAGAGTCTTCATTTTAATGCTTGTCCATCTATTGATCCATATTAGGACCTTTTAATAGGACATTATGAGTTATGACGAAGTATGTCAAACAGAAGCCCAAGGAAAGATATCTTGCTTCTCGTGCCATACTGGCTCTTGTATAAGAGCCAGCTCTCTGCTCTCTCCTTT
Organism: Guadua angustifolia; assembly: GCA_036346375.1. NCBI lineage: Eukaryota > Viridiplantae > Streptophyta > Magnoliopsida > Poales > Poaceae > Guadua > Guadua angustifolia. The sequence goes on from CM070510.1 coordinate 61,649,061, forward strand.
TATACAGACTAAGAGTAAGTTAAGATGATCTTACTGTATACTTAGGGTGGAATCGAGCCGAGCCGAGCCGAGCTCGGCTCGGCTCGACCGAGCTCGTCGGCTTATGAGCCGAGCAGCTCGGCTCATTGTCTTTGTCGAGATGAAAACCAAGCTCGGCTTGGGCTCGGCCGAGCTCGAGCCGAGCCGAGCCGGCCGTGAGCCGCCTGGCATGTGGGCCCGCCTCAAGGTTTCTAGCCTCTAGCTCTCTTGCTCTTCTCGACTTCGAGAGTGCAAGATCGCAAGAATGGAATAGAACTATGGAAGTATGGAACTATGGAAGGGGGTTTTGTTACTTTTGTATACACTTTGTGTTATGTTACTTATGTCAGACTGAATCACTAAACCCTCATGCATTCTATATTTCATTGTATGTTCCTTGTTCAATATGACTATATGAATGCCAAGTCGATTGAATGTCTGTGGGCTGTGGCTAATTTTGTATTAAAATTAAGCCTCATGTAATTTGGATAATTGATTAGTGAAAGTGATTCTGAATGTCTGAATTTTACCGAGCCTAACGAGCCAACGAGCCGCCATGAGCTCGCGCCAGCTCGGCTCATTGTAGCACCGAGAGGCAGACGGTAGGCTCGGGCTCGGCTCGTTGATGCACCGAGCCGAGCCGAGCCGCACCGAACCGAGCCGAACCCGAGCCGAGCCGCGAGCCTCGAGCTGTTTTTCCACCCCTATGTATACTTCCAAAGAACATGTCTAGTATCCAATAGGCACTCGTGGATTAGTGGTAGGCATTGGATGGCGTGCTAGCCGGAATGCATACGCCATGCAGCCAGGGGCAGTTTGCAGCCTGCCCTACTGCTTGTGCAGCCTCTTCTTGCCTTGGCACGCCCGTTGTGCGGTGCAATAGCCCATGAGTGGATGAACCGATGGAGAAGGGCTGTACTGCTTGGAGCCGAACCGATTCAGCATGCAGTGCAGGGGGGTCACGGCGGATTTTGCTTGTTCGGCCCATGGTGACATTGTTTGTTGGTTGGCAGACTTGGTAGCTGGTTCAGCCAATTTGGCATTTCGGCGTGTCATGTGGCCTTGCGGTTGAGCGAGCAGGCCACGCATGCGAAGGAAACGCTATGCTACACTAGGTTGTGGTAGCGTGAGTGGGTGTGCCGTGCCATGTGCCACGAGAGAGGGCGTTGAGACATCTCGAATCGGATCAAATGGTGGGAGTTGAGAGTCTAGAGACGGTAATCGTGCATGATTATTCATGTGTTGGTGGGTAAAAATTCTTAATAAAGCTATATATAAGGCTTTTTTGCCTAAGAATATGAAAGTAGGGGTAATCCTCTGCCCATCGGGGAAATGGACTCGGGCATAGGTGGACTCCATCCATGTCTACTTCATGTGTTTACCAAACATCTTTCTCTAATAAGTGGGCCCTAAGAAAAACCCTAGCATCTCTTAAGTGATCATGTCTCCATCCTACAGGCCCACACTCAACAACTCGAGTTGACCACCCATGCTCCACCCTCGTCCCCCCTTCATCCCTTCCAAACCTGAATTGCGCCGCCCCAAACTCTTCAACGCCATCTCTCTCTCTCTCTAGTGTCGCATTAGGTATGATCACCCCCATCCTAGACTAAAGTCCACCGCCAACAAATTCTCTCACCCTCCTCTAGCTCCGGCATACTCTCTCCTCTCTCCATCGCTTCCCTCCCTCCCCTCTCGTATCATAGCTCCTCCAACCTCGCCACCTCTCCCATTCCATGCTCCAATCCCCATGGCCGCCTCACTCCTTTACCAGCATCATGTCGCCAAAAGCCTCCATCGTCCTCCTCCTGCCACGGGTAGGTAGGAGAGGAAGCCACAACACCATTGAGATCTGAAGCCACAATCACTGGGAGCCAGAGGACACCGCTGTCGAGAGCCAAAGTACAACGCTACCTGGATCTGAACCCACCACTACCCTGATCTATAGCTACCACTGGTATTGGACGCCGTCACACCAACTTCAAGGTATGTAAACAACGGCTCCGTTTAGATTTTTTTTAATAATACATTTTTATTCGAAATTTCAAAAATATACCACCGAAAAAAAAATTCAAAAATATACTCGATCGCTGTCAAGCAAGCGCGTGGGCCTAAATAGAAAAATACACGGCGCAGGAGGTCGGGCGGTGACGTGGCCTCTGTCGCCTCGATCAATCGGCGATGTGAGCCGAACGGCGCTTGTCGCCTCAACCTAACAGGCGACACCGAGTAAATCGATTGATGGTCGCGGCGGGCGTGGGCCTGTCGCTGACCAAAGGGCTACAGAGCGCTTATAAAGGGCTTCGCCGCATCAGAGCCATTGCGCTTGCTGATTTGAGAAAGAGAGAGAGGGAAGAGGAAGAGGGAAGGAGGAGAAGAGAGAAGAAGGAAAAGGGGAGATTCTCGCCACTGCTTGGAGGTAAATTTCATTGTTTACTTTTCTTAGCAAAGAAATTATGATATGTTAGAAATAGTTTTAGATCTAGGCAATCAGAAAGTAAATAGTGTAGATTAGAAATAGTTTTAGATGTAGGTTACGGATAAATGTAGGTAAATTGATAGGTTATGGATAGATCTAGGTAAATTGATAGGTTACGGATAGAGAATTTTAGGTAAATTGATAGGTCACAGCTAGTTCTAGTTTAGAAAATTTAGATATTTTTTACGGATAGGAGTATATCGGTATATATTGATGGAAATGTAGTTACTTAATGTATATTTTTTTAAGATATAAGTATATCGATATTTAATGTATATATTGTTAGGAATGAATGTATATTTTTTTACAAATATAAGTACATCGATATGAATTATTAGGAATGTAGATGTTTTTTACGGTTAGATATATATTTTCGTAGCATGTAGGTATAGTTATGTTACGTGACAATATTTTGTATGAAAAATAATTAATTCGTGGGTGAATGAATGGATTCGCAGATATGGCAGAACGAGTTCCATTTAGAATCTATTATGGAGATGGGGTTGTAATGCATGGTTTGGAGGGTGCAGATCTTAGTAACATGCAGTATGTGGACAGAAGTTTGAGTAGGGTCGAGGAGCGCACATTTGCTTCCGTATTGAAATGGTTGTATTATACTTTTCGGATGGAACAAGAGAAGTGCGAGTTGAAGGTATTTTGCCTATGTAGTATGCGAAACGACCCTATTTACTTGGAGCTAGTTGAGCTGAAGGGAACCTCATCGTGGAGATCATATGTGAGGGCGGCAGAGCAAAGGGGATGGAATCGGGTGCTTTTAGTGCGAGCATATGAGAGGGATGTTACCCCAAAGAAAGAGTTGGACGCCGGTGAGTGCAATCGGCCTCAAAATGAGCTCTGCTTTGGTGACACCAAATTGGGGATCTAGCCATGAGCAAAGATGTTCAAGAATGCAACGATGACATCATTTGCCAAAGTGGTGAACAAAGTTGAGTTTTGGGAGGATGATGAAAATGTTGGCCAAGAAGCTGGGACCGGTAGACGAAGGTGAGCAAATTGATGAAATAACAGCTAGGATGGAAGAAGAAGACCGTGAGTACAACAGAAAGAGAAGAGGAGGACGACGATGAGTCCGATGAGGAAGATGGAGGTACGGAGCCGCCTGTGCTGCCGACCGAGGAGCACGCAAAGAATTTGATAGGTCAAGTTGTCAATGAAAGCAACCACATGCCTTGGCAAGATATCGAGAATGAGGTTAGGCTTAACAAAGATATACCCGACAAAAGAGGTCGGCAGATGCCGTGAAAGATTGGGCTCTATCATTAAGAAGGACTTTCGTGGTTAAGAAATCAACCCCAACCTCGCTACGACGTGGTGTGAGATCCATGGGTGTCCGTGGAGCGTGCACGCAGACAAGCCCAAATGGGGCACCCATTGGCTACGTTCAAGGTTGAGCAAAGATACATGTATGATCGAGAAAAAAGTGATGGCTCACAGAACTCTCTATCCGGATATGTCGCGAACATCATGTACGCAGAGATAGTGGAGAACCCGAGTTTTGAGCCCGTGCTATTATCCGAGCGATCGAGAATGATATCAAGACACAATTAGCTATGGGAAGGCGTGGAGGGCGTAAAATGAAGGCATTAGAAATGAGGTTTGGGAAGTTTGAAGACTCGTACCATAACCTGCCCAAGACCGCTTCAATTGCATTCAGTGGAAGAAATCCGGGACCTACTATGATTATCAAGATTGTCTCACAATCAAGTGGCCAACTAAAAGGCATCTGAGGAGAGTGTTCTTCGCATTCGGCGCTTGCATTAAGGCGTTCTATCACTGTCGTCCATTGTTGTGCGTGGACGGCACATTCTTGACCGAGAAATACAGAGGGCAAATACTGACAGCTGTGGATGTCGATGGGAACAACCAGATTCTGCCTGTTACCTTTGCCTTCGTAGAAAGCGAGAACTACGAGAGTTGGTTGTGGTTCCTACGAAACTTGAAGATCGGGGTGATCAAAACTCGTCCAAATTTGTGCGTGCTGCATGACAGGCATGCTGGCTTGCTTAGTGCTATCAACCAGCTGCAAACAGGGGAAGAGGAGCCATTCCGATGGCCTGACTTGCAGATTCGATGGTGCATGAGGCATTTGGGTGCAAACTTCTATAAGCAATTCAGGAACAAGCAACTGATGAACATGTTCAAAAGACTATGTAACTACAACCAGGAGAGCAAGTTCCAAACTCTGTGAAAAAATCTTGATGACCTGACAAGGAAACACAAGGAGCAGACGAACAACACTAGTGCCAGTGGAACACAGGAGCAGGCGGAGCCTCTTTTCCCCTTGCCAACAGAGGATGAGGCGACTAACCGCTGTTCGGAGGCAAAGGCCAATCAAATGTTTCTGACCGATCAAGCACGAACCGAAAGAGAAGTGGTCATCAAGTATATGACATACATGGTGCCGATTCGTGTGATGACCACTAACTTTGCGTAAGTTTACAACGGGTAATGCGAAGGATGAGATGTCTTCCTTGGTAGGAATTGTCGAGGAGTGCCGAGGGGTACAACCAAGTACTTTGTGGACAGCATGCAATCCGACATAGTAATGAGAGATGAGAAGTTCTTGTACTCTTCGATGATCACTAAATACATGGATGAGAAGACTCGTATATGCCAAACACAGAGCTATCAAAGTTGGTGCACGGACACTCAAGGCCGAGGTGATCTCGCAGGATAAAGGAAGGCATGGAACCAACCAGAGGGTTGTCACCCAGGAGTGCATCTTACAGGCTGAGTGTAAATGCTCGTGCAACAAGCCATACCTTTTGCATAGGCCATATTCTCATCTCATAGCCGCATGTGCTTTATTTGGAATGCAACCTGGTATATACCTATCTGAATATTTTATGAAGGAAAAGGTGATGGCAACTTGGAGCGAAGAGCTTTATGGTTATAGGGTTGTGGGTTCTTTCACCACAACTCCTAGTGTTGATGAAAGGTTATGGGTCCCTGATTTTGATGCGAGAAGAGGGAAAGGTATGCCGAAAAACAAGGCGATAAGAAATGACATGGATGAGTCAGAAGCTGGCAAACGCGTGAAGAAATGCTCATTGTGCAACCAACGAGGACATACGTTCAATAACTGCCAAGCACAAAACGAAGAAGACGAAGGAGGAGGTCACCCGACGGTGGGGAAGAATCGTCCTTTGCGAGGACTGCTGCACGACGCCATCGCACCGGATGACAAGCAGTTTGCATTATCATATGTCATATATCAAATTTATATTTCATCGATGTAACGTGTGTTGTATGAACTCTGTTTTGTACCTAGCTGTTGCGAGTGTTGTGTCTCGATAAATTGTTGCAACTGTTTCAGGATATTTTGTAATGAGCTTCTTCGTTTTTTATGTGTGTATTTGTTTCAAGGGTTAATCGGATATATGCCACTGCAGGAATCGATTATTCGAGAATTGCCATCGCCTTTCAGATTTCGAATTGCCATTACGAAACCGTGTTTATTGTATACATGCCATTGCAAAGTACACGGCGCCGTCGGTCAAACCCATCGCCTCGACTCATCGACTTCGACGATTTTGCCCCCGCACCGTTCACAAGCGCGATCGCCTCCCCATTCTCTCCGCGCCACCCAAGAGCCAAGAACCCTAGAACATCCTCCCCATTCTCTCCCGCGACGAACCCTAGCAAATCCAAATACTGTCACGATTGCTTCCATGGCGGGCTAAAGGCGCTATTCCCACTCCGCTTCGCTAATCGGATGTCCGTGGCGGCAATGGATGCGGTCCGGCGAACTGGTACGGCCCCCATACCGCAAGGCTTCAGAGAAGTAAGTGCCGAGATTGTTGGCATGGTAGTTTTAATTGTTTGCATAGGAATTTAGCTTGGTAAATAAGATGTAGTTTTGACTCTTTCGGGATTTCTATAGGAGCGATGATACTGAGGCAAAGTTTAGGGTAGTTATTCAGTGGAGGCCTTCTCCACAATAGAAGAAAGCGGTAGGAAGGTGTACAGAGGGCAAGGAAGTCGACATGGTTAATCGATGAGAAGGATATTAGCTTGCGGTCATCAAGCAAGCTTTGCATACGATATGACATGGGGACTCAACCAAAAGTGTCATTTGTACTACTATGACAAGCGGTGCGGTGAGGATGCTGAATTCATCGAGGATATCGATGTCGAGCGTGATTGAGATGTACAACATTGAGAAGGAAATCACTTTTATATGTTTTGTCGTTGATGATGGAGGACCAGATCCATTTGATAATGCAGAGGAGTATGTTGGTGTAGATGATGAAGTCTTGTACAGGATGTCGCAGTAATCGATCACTTTATGTGGAACCTCTTACATGGGTGAACCTAGTAGCTTTGAGCTCGCCAAGCAGAGATGGCGATGACGATCCTCAAGAGCCGACAGCTACACATGATCTTAGCAACCCAACTATTGCCAAAGGGGCTATGTTCCCTGGTATAGTTGCTTTCAGAAAGGCTATTAGGCATTATGCAATCCTGAATGACTTTGAAATAAAAACAATCAAGTCTGACCAAAGTAGGTATATTTGTGAATGCAAACATGTGGGTTGTTCTTGGAGAGTTCATGCTTCTAAAGTGCAGGATGGATGTGCCATTATGGTAATGCACCTTCCTGTGTGTGTCTGTTTTACATGTGTTGCAATGTGCTAACATCTGTGTTTCTTGTGTATGTAGATCAAAACTCTTAATTCAAAGCACATTTGCCCTAGTACAAAGATGATGGAGGGGAAGATGGCTACACAAGATTGGGTGGCGCATGTAATAGGGACTGTTGAGAAAGAACCCAAATAAGGGGGCAAGAGAGGCTCAGAGGAAGCCGCAGGATGAATACAAGATCAAGTTGGGCTATAGTAAGATATGGGCGGGTATGCAATTAGCACTTAGACAAATACATGGTGCATATGAGGATAGCTTCCAAATGCTTTTCAACCGAAGGCCGAGATAGAACATAGGAGTCCTGTGATCAATTGTAGAAATAGAACTCAAGAAGTATGGCAATAAGATGTGTTTCCACTGCATGTTTGTAGCATTTAAACCTTGCCTAGATGGCTTCTTGAGAGGCTACAGCCATACATTGGTGTGGATTCCACTAGCCTAGATGGTACATATAAGGGACAACTAGCATCAAGAATATCTCAGAGATGGCCATAATCGGCTTTTTTATGTTGCTTATGGTGTTTTTTATTCAAATCGAGGACAATCGGACATGGTTCATGAACCGCTTGAATAAAGTCAGAGGGAAGTCCCGATGGTTTAGTGATATCTAGTGATGCATGTAAAGGGTTAGAGTCGGCTGTAAAAAATGTGTTCCCTAATGCTGAGCACAGAGAGTGCATGAGACATTTGTATAGTAATTTCATGAAAAAATTCCATGGCAAGGTCTACACAGATAACTTATATCCCGCCGCTAGGTCGCATATAGAATCTAGATTTCAAAGTGGCACATGTCCAAAATTTTTGAGCATCGCCAGATGCTATAGATTATTTGCAGAAGCATCACCATGGTTTGTGGTATAGATGTGGTTTCTCAAAGCTTAGCAAAGTAGACTACCTCACAAACAACATATCTGAGAGCTTCAATAACCAAATAAAGGACATCAAGGGCCTGCACCTTCATGAACTTGTGGATAGAATAAGAGAGCTGATAATGAGCAAGTTTGCTGTTAGGAGGAGTATTAGCAGGTCAATGGAAGGAGTGATCCTTCCTAATGTGATGAAGGAGCTGTTTTAGGTAAGCAAGCAAGCTGGACTTGTTTCATCCAAAGATCACCAGATCGATGATACTGAGGCAGAGGTCACATTTGAGAATGAATTGTTGGACTGAAGGCACTCTATGAAGTTACATGAGAGGTCCTGTACATGTAGGCAATGGCAAGTGTCGTGGAAGCCTTGTAAACATGCAATGGCATTCATCTGTTCCATTCGTGGAGCAAGCATAGAAGATCATGTGGACAGCTACTACTCAGCTTGAGAGGTTCAAAGAGGCTTATCAAGGTGTTATCCCCACCATGACAGTACATGACCCAAAGGAAGCATGTTGATGTTGGGCATAAGGTGCATCCACCAAAGCAGAAGAGGGTGGGCAAAGCCAAGGAAGCAGAGGTCGAGGAGTTTCTCGGATCCAACCAAGAGAAGGGTTAGGTGCAAAAGGTGTGGTGCCATCGACACCGCAAAAAACATGCAAATTGAAGCCCTGCTTGATGTCGGCATTGCTTGAACAACCCGAAAGCTCCATGAAGAGGTAATGCTATGCATGTCCTTTGGTGCATTACAGATGTCTTTGCTGTCTATACATGTCATGCATATGGTTGTTTTTTGCAGGAAAAGGGCTCCCACAAAAAAGAAGGCTGCACCAATTAAGAAGGCTAAGGGAGCAGAGGATGCATCAAGCAACACACCAAACAAGAGGGCATCTTTAAGGAAGAAAGCAACACAGGAGCCAGCAAGCAGCACAGCAATGAGCACACCAAGCAAAAGAACATCACAAAGCAAGCCATCATCAAAGAGGACCCCTGTCAAGAACAAGTGGGCAGAATGGCTAGAAAAAAAATTCATGTAAACCTGATGCATGCTCACTTTTGTAGTCTGTGTTCCCTGATGCATGCCAACTTTTGTAATCTATGGTCATAACTTGTTGTCAGTGATTACAACTTTTGTAAACTTGATTGCATGCCATCTTTTGTAATGTATGGAACATCAAACAAGATCCCTGTCAGGAACAAGAGACCTGATTGCATGAAGGGTTAATGAATGGGCTGATACCCTTGCCTATTTTATCAGGAAGTTCCATTACATTAGTTGTTATATTTGTATGAATTGAGAGTTACATGCCATCACCAGAGTTACATGCCATCACCAATGTCCACACAAGTTCAGTTAGAGCAAGAACAATTGACATTATCATCACCAATGTTACATACCATCATTCAGAATGTTACATGCCATCATTCGCCATAAACAAAGAAATCGGGCCTACTTCAAAGAAACTGCTACAACAATTGACATTATGAAACAAGAAAAAAATCCGTGATTCCTACAACATTCTTCATCCAAGATACAACCGCAATCAATTCTTCATTTTGCTTCTTCAATGCAAAGGACATCGACACGTAGCCGCTTCAAATGCACACAACCTTCAATCGAGCCACATTGCTCGCCAGATTTCGTGATTCCACTCATTCCATGGCCACATGCAATGATTCATCCTCCCACATGAAAAAGTTGCACACATCATTGCTCGCAATCCTCAATAGCAACAAAATGCAATCAAAACACCGAATCAAACCAACAACTCAAAGAAACAAACAATCAAGTTGAAGACTAACCGCAATTGTTCTTGCACTTCAAGAAGTACCTACCAGATTTCTTTCACTCCCGCTCCTTAGCCTAAGCATCGAATCTTGCAACGCGGCAACAAATCTTGCATTTTGAGCAATGTACCTCTCATCCTCAGACGACCTCAAGACCAAGACCTTGCAGATCTATGAGGCAAAGCACTCCGATGGAAGCAATCCATGAACGGCTATTTGGATTTGCTAGGGTTCGTCATCAGCGGGAGAGAATGGGGAGGATGTTCTAGGTTCTTGGCTCTTGGGTGGCGCGGAGAGAATGGGGAGGGCAAGGCGCTTGTGAACGGGCAAGGGGGCAAAATCGTCTCAAGTCGCGAGTCGGGCGATGGTTTGACCGACGGCGACGTGTCGCCTGCAATGGCATGTATACAATAAACACGGTTTCGTAATGGCAATTCCAGAAATACGAAAGGAACGATGGCAATTCTCGAATAACCGATTCCTGCAGTGGCATATATCCGATTAACCCTTGTTTCAATATATTGTTGTGATGTTTGTGTAGTTTTACGGACTCTTTTGTTTACATATGTGTTTCGGTTCTAACTTCCATTTTTGTAAATTGCAGCTATGGCTCACCAGCAGGGAGATGACGAGTGGTCGTTCGAGTTGTTGGACCCGGTCGTCGATCGTGGTCACCGTGCCCGCTTCGCCACTGCTGTCCCAAAGGAGGGAGGGACCTGCGGCACTGGCGCCTTCGACCTAGGCCAGCAGTTAGCCCCGGACGATCGATCCGGTTGGATCCCTGTAACATATCAAGATTTAAATTTGTAAACATGTTTGTTCTAGCACCATGACTAGTGCAGCACTGATATTAATGACATATCTTTGTTTCTTAGGCTTCGCGCTGTGGTTGCCGCCTCGGCCGGATGGTGGAGCTCTCGACGCCGTTCTCGTGACGATCGGTCGCCGATCACCGCCTGTGGATCGGTGGAGGCCGAGACGACACCTTCCATCTCCTGCGGGTAGATGACGATCACTTTGCAGACGCTCTCCTACCTCGCCTCCCGATCGTCGGCGGCGGTGTGGTGCCCCAGACGCCCTCGAGGATCGGGCGCCGCAATGCCGTGATAGGTTCGCGGTGTACTATCACCTCACGTGTGTACAGACCTTCGAGCACACGCGACGACCGACCTTGAGCAAGCTTCGGCGCCAGGTACGAGGTAGCATTTAAAACTAAATTGTGTACGCATCGCTTAAAATAACAAGTGAGCTTTATTTTACAATGCGGAGCAGATCGTCGAGCTGGGCGGACGACCGAGCCTCACCGCCACCGAGGCGCACTGCTGTGGGCTCTTCGGCCGGTGCACTATGGGGATAGCGCCGACAGCACCGTGCGATTCGCGAGGAGATCGCGGACGCACCCTTGATGCCGTACACAAGATTCGGGATCGCGCGGTTGCGGCACCACCTACCGGCACTCTCGCCGGTGTGCACGGACCGCCGACAACGCGATTTTCGGAGGATGTCCACCGCTGCTGTTGTGGGCATACGAGAGGTTTCAGATCGGGCGTCGCAGACGACCGCAACCTCTACAAAGATGCGTGGTGATGTCGACGGTCCGACCATAGGCACCATCCGTGCCGCCGACGGGTAAGATATTGCAATCACGAGTTTGGTACTTTTTATTTAACTTTTCTGAGTACTAACGGTTATGTTCTATCGTGACTGCAGCCTAGCTGGACGCACACGACTGTGCGGGTAGCCTACCCGCAGTTTGTCGCTGCGTTCGACCACCTCACCGAGGTCCACGTACGCTGGACGCCGTATGCGGACGCTGAGATGCAGCTTCGTGTCACGGGTGGCCTATCCACCCTTTGCACATGGGACGCGGACTACTGGTTCACCCGTCGGTTCCTCGTGGTTCGACGCCCACGCCGAGGGCTACGCCGTCCATCGGTGATGAGGCGCTTTGGCCTACAACAGTGTTCCTTGCACGCACGACCGCAAGCGCCCCACCCGCAGCCCCACTCGTAAGTTCCCTATATTGATGTTTTATAATTATTACTTTGTAATGCCATCTAATAACGCTTATATTTATTTTTTACCCACAGCAGTAGTAGGAAGGACAATCGGGACCGCCCGCACGTGACGTATGGTGCCTTGGGCCGAGGAGGGGGAGGAGCCTCGAGGACGCTTCACGCCGAGGCTGCGCCAGACGACCCACGGACGCATCAGCTGCATCATGAGTGGTACACTCCTGACTCGCTGCGCTTGGTACGGTCGATTCGATCCTCCTACACACGCTCCTGGTGGAAGACACGTACCCCGCCCATATGGACTCGGCGGCGCACACTTTGGTACATTGCGTCATACATTCGATATAATCTTAGTGATTCGTAATTTATTTTGCTAACTAATTCATAATTTATTTGGCAGAGTGATGTAATGGTCCATCACCACAGGGAGTTTCAGGGCTTATATACTCGGCTGACCACCGGAGTCGAGGTGACGAGACAGGAGGTCACCTCTTACGTCGGGAGGTTTCGACGGCCGAGACGCCTCGAGTTGTCCAGATGTCGCATTCCCTACCGACGCAGCTCAGTATGCGCCGCTTTAGCGGGCAGGGTGCAGCAGTACATCTTCACACGCCACCGCCCCGCAGTCGCGAGAGGCACGTCAGAGCCGCCACGCCGCTTGGTGAGTACCGAGATGCACTGCTCACGTGTTACAATCGCAGACATAATGCTCTAAACAATTCTTCATTTGCTACAGTTCGCAGTACGCACAGGTAGCGTGACTCGCTCCTCGACGACTACGAGGACCAGGGTGATGACACAGACCCGGTGGACTACGAGGACCCTATAGCGAGCTTCCTCAACACGGATGAGCCTGGGTCATCACAGCTGTACGGAGCGCCACCACCGACGCAGCCTACTCAGCCCGAGTACGCGACGCCTCCAGCTAGGCCGCAGAGGGTCCACCACGACGCAGCTTGACGATTTCGCAGAGCTGTGTTCGAGGAGGAGGCCTCCCTGTATGCAGGCCGACAAAGAGTTTCTTTTGATTTTTATTATTGGTAGTATATTATGTACTTAGTTAATCATTTGAAATATGTTGCACCTAACAATTGCATTCACATTTTTGTAATTTAAATCTTATGTACTTAGTTAATCCTTTCATCGCCTAGTAGTTTTGTCACACACCTAGTAGCTTTATCGATCAAACGACAACACTCGCACCACACTTTTGGATGAAACGACAACACGCCGCACTTCGCCAGATCAAACGACAACACGCCAGATCCCGCTTTTCAGATGAAACGACAACACGCCGCACCCCGCCAGATCAAACGACAACACGCGGTTTCGTGGTCGCGAGTACCTTTTTCGATTTTTGGAACTTCGTGCCGGCGCATGCCCGACCAGGTTGCCCATAGATAAGTGGTAGCCCATGTTGCGTAGAGTGCTCATGATTTTTTCCGTAATTTTTGGGCAGTATCCGATGGGCCCCACGAGGCTACGAAAACCCCTAAGTGGCCACGATTTTAGCGGTTTCGTGGTCGCGAGTGCCTTTTCACATTTTCAGAACCGTGTCGGGCAATGCCCGCCTGTGTCGCCTGTGACATAAGTGGTAGCCCACGCTGCATAGATCGCTCGTGATTTTTTCGTAATTTTGGGCAATATCCGGTGGGCCCCGCGAGGCTACGAAAACTCCTAAGGGCCACGATTTTCGCGGTTTAAATGGTCGCGAAAGTGCCTTTTTCCGATTTTAGAACTTCGTCGGGCAATGCCCGCCAGATCGCCCTTTCATAAGTGCTGCCCACGTTACGTAGATCGCTCTTGATTTTTTACGTAATTTTTGGGCAGTATCCGGTCGGCCCCGCGAGGCTACGAAAACCCCTAAGTGGTCACGATTTCTCAGATCAGAAGTTACAACGGAAAATAAAGTGGAGAACACTCTTCATAAGACATAAAACTAGAATGCGAAAATAATGGTTACAACTTAACGTCTACTGAGTGCATCGAGGCCACTTCCCCTTCTCCCATGCCTCCGGTGGGGCTTCTCTGGCACGACGTGCCCTCTCTCGTTTTCTCTCTCTCTCGGCCTCCTTCTCCTCGGCTTCCTTTCGACGTGCCTCTCGCCACGGCGCCACGCTAAGCTTGAAGTGCTCCTCGAGGTCCGCTTGCGGTTGGCTTCATCAAGTAGCCTTTGGTGCTCGGGGTTGATCTCCTCGTCATACCACTTCTCAAATTCACACAGTGGCGGAGGCGACTGCATGAAACATAAATTAGCAATGTTTCATTCACAAATATTACGACACAAATATAATTGTTACCAGTTGCCGATTCTTCAGACTCTTCTCTGGCGGGTCGAACTCGTAGTTGCGGCACATCCAATACCTCCTCTTCCAAGTTGGAATTTCTCAAGAATAGACAAGCCTGCAAGGATCTCCGCACAGGCACATCGGTGGGACAACTCCGAAAGGTACGAAGAGATCCTGATACGTCATGTTGCGCGGCAACTCCGAAGCACCTCCCGCTTCTTTCGCCTTTCCCTTTCCTTTCCACTCAAGACGCCTCGGCATTTTTCTCTCTTCTTTTCTTCCTTCCTTTCTCCCTTCGTTTCTTTGGTTGGATGGATGACTGAAGAATTCGATTGAACACAGTGCCGAACGAGTGCTTAAATAGAGGGAAAAGATTCTATCACCATATGGTTGGGCGACAGGGATGCGTGGCCTCCTGTCGCCTGTGTGTTTTTCTATTTAGGCCCCTGTCGCCCAACCAACGGGCGATAGGGGTATATTTCTGAATTTTTTTTCGATGGTATATTTTTGTAATTTCGAATAAAAAATGTATTATTAAAAAAAATTCGTTCCGTTTATCTCCCCTCCATATCATGATAGGCACACGGGCATACCGAAAACATTAAGTTTCTACGGGCGACAAGCATGGGTGACTTTTTTTGCCTATTGTCCTTCGTAGACATACCCATAGAGAGAAATTAGACTAGCGGGTATAGATATGAGCTAGCACGTGGCTACCGCGTTCGATTGATATTCCTCAGGAGGAGCATGCACGCATGCCATGTTTCCTTCCCGACACTTAGGCTATTCCCATTGCATGGTAACATACTCATTTAATGCATGCCACATAAGCATTTTTGATGATGTGGCAAGAGAGTTAAGAGGGAGAGAAGAAATTCAGATCTCGAGGAAGATACCACTTGGGCACGAAATCATAGACATTGAAACTTGAATCATCTATGGCCCACAATTCATACTCTCATACACATCTAGCATTTAATTATCTTGTGGGACTAAGAAATAATCCATGATACTATGCACGATAGTTGGACACTGGATAGCGCCGCGGCTTAAGCCGCGCAGCCACAGGTAGCCGCGGCCATCGATGGCACTCGTGCGTATATATGGTGGCGCTTGTGGAGTAGCGGTATATATGTGGCCGTGTGGCACCTGCCACCCCCTCGATCGACGCTCGTCGTCGTAGGCGCAAATTAAAGCCGAGCAACGCACGTAGCCAGCAGCCAACCTCTCGTTACCGTTGCCCTTGTCCGCCTCGATGTATGGCAGCATGTGTCCTCCCTGTAACTCAAGCCGCTAACCACGAGAGGTGATGGAAGCTCCATAGCTCTGCCCCACAGCTACTGCACGACAGTATTTACATCTAGATGATGAAATGCAAGTTAGCTCCATGTTACGGTCGTCCCCACCTAAGGTAGCATGAGCTTTCTAGGCTGGCCTCGTAGCCGAGGCAAACCATTCATGATCGATCACCTCTTCTTCTTCTTCTTTTTCGTAATATTTTTCGCCCTCTCCTTTTTGTGACATTCTCCGATTGGTCTAAGGACCACATGATGTAATGGCCAAGGGCTAAGGTGTCCTCCAAAGAGGAGGCCATGACTTAACATGAAAGCTTCACTTTACAACTCGAAGCCATGAAAACGTACTATCTTCCTCCTATATCTTACATATCCTATTCCTACTATATATACACAAGCTAAGATTTTGATGCCTCCCTGTCAACTCGTCTCTTTGCAAAAGCCTATCCGATCTTTTTCCAACATAGAGTAGCCGCATAAGAAATTAGAATATCTTGAGAAAATCTCGCTTTTGGATGCCACCCATGCCATGCATGGTGTTTTTGCCAAGGTGTCACTCCAAAGCTGAGAGCATAGCACACGGACTGAGATTGACGATGGCGCTCAACATGCTAGGGTAATATAATTTTTTGTAATTCATAGCAACTTATAGGCGTTGATTTAGTGCACGTAAAACACAATTTTGCTTCATTAATTTCCTAATTTTGTTCTGAGTTCGAACAACATACCTTGAACATGAAGCACAATAAAATAGTTAGTAAAAAACTTTACTAATGTAAAGAGAAGTCGGTGGTTGAGATGGTAGGCTCTATTACCCAGGGTTTCAAATTTCCTTCTTGGTTCACATATCGGAGATGGGAAAAATCCGAAATTTCGGTAAAATCTCAAAACTTCAGACGAAATCTGATCAAAATTTAAAAAGAAAATTTGAAATCCAGAAGTTTTGAACCAAAATTTCGCCGAGAAATGCAGAAATCTCGGCAAAATTCAACCAAGTGAAGAATAGTCAACACAATGTTAAAAATTTTTGAAATTTTTTGTGAATGTTCCTGATACATCACTAATGTTCCCAAAATATTTTAGATGATGATAAAGCTAGAGGAATTTTTAAAAATTCTGACAATACTACTGTCCTGATAAAAGGTTGATCGACAAAATTTCAACTGATTGAAATATAGTGAAAACCATGTTAGAATATTTTTAAAAAAAATTGGATGGTCCTGACACATCAATAATATTCCCATAAAATTTTAAAATGATGATCAAGCCTAGGGATTTTTTTAAAAAAAAATAGAAAAATGCTACTGAAGGCTGACTAGCAATATTCAACCAAATGAAAAATGGTCCAAACCACATTATAATTTTTTTAAAATTTTTTGTGGATGGTCTAGAAGCATCAATAATATTACCATAAAATTTTAATATGATAACCAAGCCTGAGGAATTTCAAAAAATTATAATTGTGCTACTTTCCTGATAAAAGCATGATGATCAATAGATAGATTTGATTGAGCAACCAAAAAATGTTAGAATTTTTGAAACTTTTAGATAATGGTTATGAGGAAATTATTAAGCTCTGTAAAAATTTTGGATCATGATCACACTCCAATGAATTTACAAAATTCTTATAATGGTATTGTACCATTTGTGTTCCTTGTGTTTTTTTTTATTTTTAAAAGATAACAAATGAAGTACAATGCAATCATAGATTTGATTGAGCAAAAAAATAAAATTTTTGAAAAATTTAGAGAATGGTTTTGAGGTAATTATTAAGCTCTCTTAAAATTTTGGATCATGATCATGCTCGAGAAAATTTATAAAATTTTCACAAAGTTACTATCTCAGTTATGTTTATTCTGTTTTTTATTTTTTAAATATAACAAATGAAGTTTAATTGTTTTGAAATTTCTTATGTATGATCCTACACTGATAAATATAGTATCATAAATTGTTTAGAGCAAGATCAAGCTTATAAAAATCTTATAGTGTTTCTACTAAAATTATAAAATATCACAAAAATTTGGCTTTCCAACAAATTTTCATGGAATATGGCTTTCTTAATGGTTATTATGCCAAATGAGGTCAAAAAAAGTAAAAATCAAATAAAACAACCCTGAGATCTCACCAAAATTTTTAAAATGCTATAGCAATTTGAATTTTTCAAATATTTTTATCTGATCAGGATTTTATATCCCATCTCAGGCCGAAATCTGAGATCTCACCGTGATCTCGTGAAATTTTGTCGAGATTTCATTCCATGCTATTACCCTCTCCTCACTTTAAAAGATCTTTCGTGGATACATCGATGTAGACATAGGTGTGATATTCATCGGAACCTTTTCTTTTGTAAACATTTCATCATCTACAGAGTCATATATGCATGTGACTAGTTTAATCTAACATGAACTAGATGCTCTCTGGGCTGCGTGTTGCCGCGAGCAGAAGGAATCGCTGATATAGTAAGAAATTCTGTTTGAGAAAGAAAATGTTTTTTCTCTAATAGTTAAGGCATGCTCTCAGAACCATTTTAAAATTTTTAAAGAATTTACAAACTTAGCAACTCAATTAAACAAGTGAAGCCACTTAAAGTACTGTCGGGGATTGGATACACAGTACCAAGACGACCATGCCCTCGCCCGGACCGCGCGTGCAGGACCGACCTTCGTGCACCCCGGCCCCGAGCAAGCCAGCTCGGGGGTCCTCGACAAGACGATGTGGCATTAAATGTATGGCGGCTCAAGGATCGCGCGCCCAGGATCCGCGCCGCCACGGTCCACGCCGACTTGGTCCGCTACCATCGTGCCCATCGCCGTGGTACCCGGCGGTGGCGCGGCACTGCTCACAGACGCCTCTACAAAGAGCGTGCCCCCTGTAATAAATGATTTGTCTCCTGTAATTCCCTATAAGTACCCCCTCCCACGATGGATTGAGGGTTGGACCTTCTGTACTACTCACACTTACACACATGGCTTGCCTACGGGAGTCATTAGGATCGTTCAGGGCCTCCCGAGCAAGCGCATTGTAACCCACTTTCGCATACTAGTGCAAATCACTGGACGTAGGGTTATTATCTCCCGTGAGAGGCTCGAACCAGATAAAAACGACTCGCGGCCTTACGGTTGTCCGGATACCTTCGCTCCATTGCTCGGCATACTCTCGACGATAACCCTTATGAAAAGGGCCCAAGTTGATCCCTCATTCAACAAGTAAGCTCGGCGGGGGACCCCTGTCCCGAATCGCCGACAGCTGGCGCCGTCCGTGGGGATCGACTGAAGTCCTTTCGCGAGGAATCCCTGAGGATGCCGAACTCACAAGACAATCAAGACCTCTGCATCTTCGACGATGTGGAGGACGGCGACGAATACTACGCCAGCGATGGCGTGGGTGGTGCGGCCGACCCCGGAGGTCACACCAAAACCGGGAGTTTTTCCCTGGGCACGCGGGCGCGAGAGCGCTTCCTCCGCCATGGCCGGATACCCTCGCTCACGAGGAAGGATTCGGCGACCTCCGGACGATCGTGGCGCCCCGACCGCCTCGAAGTTCAGCCACGAGACGCGTTGCACGACACCGCTTCGCGCCACCAATATGTTCTTGGTGCTCCCGCAGCGTCTGCATGGCGGGAAGGGAAGGCGATCAAGAAGAGCAGCGGACTCGGGTGGTTCCCCATCGCCAAAGACAACGCCGCGACGTTCACCCGAGTTGTCCTCAGCGGGACCCGCAATCGTCCACCACCAACATAGCAGGGGAACGGGTGTCGGGGCTGGAGACCGAACTCACGAAGATCCCAGCGAATACCGCTCCCAGGAGTACGCGTGCGGCCGCCTACCGAGGTCGCCCTCCTTCGCTCCTCAGAGCGCCGAGCGCCCGCGACTATGGCGATTTGCCGGCGCGGCCTCCGAATCTCCAAATAAGCGGACTGGCGCTATGGGGCGCTGTGGTCGAGAACTTGGAAAACTTCGCCACCGACATCGCCCTAGGACCGCTGGTACTCGCGACCGAGTGTTTCCGGGATTATAAGCACCACTTCATCGGTGCCTCCCGGAGCCCTCGCCGGAGGACCGAGGGAAGCGGCACCGATCGTGAGGACGCCGAGCATTTCCAATGACCACGGACCGCGGGCACGACTACCGCCACGAGCGCTCCATGTGCTCCACTCAACCCGCTGCCGCCCACGGCATGATAGTGTGTCTCTCTCTCAAGTCGCGGCGCTGGCGAACGCTCGGCCCCGCCGCCACGATCGCCACGCCGGGGTCGCCACGACGGCCCGCATTCGGTGCCGCCTTTTCGGCATCCTCCGTGATGTTAAGTGGCCGAGTAAGTTCAAGCCCGCCACATTGAACGCTTCAACGGGACCCAGAATCCCGACGAGTTCATCTCAATCTATTCCACCGCCATCCAGGCCGCCGGCGGGGACGAGGGGGTCATGGCTAACTACCTCCCCACGGTCCTCGACGGTTCCGGCCAGACATGGCTTTTCAACCAAAAGGAGGGTCGATCCGCCATGGAGGCAGCTTCGGAGGCACTCCGCAAATTTCCGAGTTGTTACACTCGCCGCAACGAAGCGCGACCGAGCGCTTGATCCAAATGGACAAAGAGACGCTATGCGATTTCGCCCGAGATTTATTAAGGTAAGGAACTCCATCCCGAGCATCTCGGACGAAGCGGTTGTCCAGCATTCAAGTTTGGTGTCCGCGATGTCCGCTTCACGCAAGACTTGAGATCCACTTCGACCGCCGCCAACGAGTTGTTCAGATGGCCGATCGCCACGCGAACGCCGATGAGGCCGACAATGGAAGAAGGCGCCGACGAGGGCAAGCCGCCTCACCCACCTGAAGGCCCTCGAGCAAAAGGCCCTGCCCACGGAGAAGAAGTTCAAGAAGAAGAAGAAGTCGCGGCGCCGAATTTGGTGGCGACTGTGGAGCGCCGCCACCCCGCTACCCGTACCGTCAGTCACGGGCGGCGATTCGCTGCCGCCGGGCGATCACGACGATAACGACGAGGCCAGAAGACCAGGATCACGAAGGCCAAGATCACGACGGCCAGATAGGGGCGAGGCGCCCAAGAAGCGCATCATGGTTCGCTTCCACTGTGGCGGCCACGACCTCCGCGAATCGCAGGACTCGGGCGATCACCGGAGAAATTCTACAAGGGCGAAGGCCCCATGCCGACTCTCCCAAGCAAGGGGGAGAGCAGCAAGGGCAAGGGTCCCGCGGACGACGACGACATGGACAATCAGGAGCCCCAAAACCACATCGCGGTCATATTCGGGGGCTCCTCGGCCTACAAGTCCCGCAGGACCTTAAGGAAGCCGACGGAGGTCGGCCACATTGCTCAAGGCAAGCCGCGCTGCAAAGCAGCCTCAAGTGGTCCGAGCTGCCTCACCTTCCAAGGACGATTGTCCCTTGAATGACCAAACCCAGAGGCTCCTGGCCGTCGTGAGTCCGACCATCAACAACGCAAAGGTCGGCCGGGTTCTCATCGACAGCTGGGAGCTCCTCGACCTCATATCGCCCGCGGTCCCGGACGAGATGCGTGTCCCTCGCTCCAAGATCGAGCATAGCCGCCCCTGCTCGGATCGCTCTCAAGACCTCGATCGCTTCTATCGCCGATCAGACGCCTATGACGCTCGGGGCCTCGCGAACTTCCGGACTGAGCTGGTCAACTTTGAGGTCGTGGACTTCAGGTTAGCCTACAACGCCATTCTGGGCAGGCCCTCCCTTTCCAAGTTCATAGCCGCCACGCATCACGCCTATCGATTGCTCAAGGTCCCGGACCGAAGGGCGCAATCATCGTCAAAAGGCGACCACAGGCGGCCTGAATCGCGACGAAGTCTCGACATGATCGGGCAATGCTTCAACAGGGCCCGACCAAGCGCCGGCGCCTTCCCGACCAAAAGTTACCCTCCAACCCAGAGGAGAAACCAAGGCGGTCCCTCTCAATGAGGCCGACCCGACCAAGGTCCTCTATCTGGGGTCTTCTTTAGACCCCAAATAGGAACTCGAGCTCGTCACCTTCCTCCGGAGGAACTCGGACGTGTTCGCCTAGGAACCGTCCGACATGCCCGGGGTTCCAAGGGAGGTGATTGAGCACAGGCTAGCTGGCCCACCGCAAAAGACCTGTGTCGAAGCTCAGCGGTTTTCCTGAGAAACAGTAATCATCCAGGAGGAACTCGATAAGCTCCTTAAGGCCGGCTTCGTCAGGGAGGTCGGGCACACGGAATGGCTGGTAAACCCGGTCATCGTCAAAAAGAAGGGGGGCAAGTGGCGCATGTGTGTTGACCACACTGGCTTAAACGCCGCCTGCCCGAAGGACAACTTCCCCCTGCCGCGCATTGACCAGCTGGTCGACGCGACGGCGGAATCCCAGGTAATGAGCTTTTTGGACGCCTACTCGGGCTATCACCAGATTAGCTTGTTCCCCGGGGACGAGGAGAAGACTTCCTTCATCACGCCCTTCAGACGCGTTCGCACACCACCATGTCTTTGGTCATGAACGCGGGGCGACCTTCCAGCGGTTGATGCAAAAACTTTCCAGAGCAGAGATAGGCGGAACTCGAAGTATATGTAGATGATATCGTAGTTAAGAGTAAAATCCTCGTGCCATGTATCCGACCTTGAGGAGACCTTTTGTAATCTCCAGAGACATCAATAAAGCTTAACCCCGAAAAATGTGTTTTGGTGTAAAGCGAGAAAGTACTGGGTATATCATCGGGCGCAGGCATCGGTGCCAACCCGAGAAGATCGAAGCCATCGAAAGGATGCGACCCCCGAGCTCAATGAAAGAGGTTCAGACCCTGACCGGACGCATGGCTGCCTTGAGCCGCTTCATTTCCCGGTCAGGCGAGCGCGGCCTGTCCTTCTTTAAGGCGCTCCGCAAGCATGATGGTTTCATCTGGACGGATGAGGCTAATCGGTCCTTTGAGGAGCTAAAGCGGTATCTATCCAGCCCTCCGATCTTGGCCACGCCAAGGCCGGGGGAGCCACTCTTGCTATACCTCGTAGCGACACCCCAGGCCGTAAGCGCGGTCCTGGCGGTAGAGCGAGAAGGGACGCAGCGTTCGGTATACTACGTCAGCGAAGTGTTGCACGGACCAAAGGAGCGCACTCGAGGTCCGAAACTCTTGTACTCGCGTCAGAGCCTCGAGGAAGTCTGCGCCACTATTTCAAGCTCACAAGGTCGTTGTCCCGACCAACTTTCCATTTAGGGAGATCCTAAGAAATTTGGACGCCAGTATCGGATAGCAAAGTTGGCCATGGAACTCGCAGAGTTCAAGTCCACTTCTCTCAAGATCGCGATCAAGTCTCGATTCTAGCGGACTTCGTGGTGGAATGGACAAACCCACCAAACCGCCACCAAGGGCCACGACCGAGGACGGTCATTTGGACCATGTATTGACGGGTCCCGAGCTTTGAACGCCGGGTCAAGGCGTCATCTTGGTGTTCCCTCAAGGGGACCAGCTCCAATACGTCATCCAATTACACTTCCCTGCAACAAATAATGCGGCGGAGTATGAAGACCTCTTGGCCGCCCGAGGCCCAGGCGCTTCGGACTCCAGCCGCTAACTGTGAAAGGCGATTCACAGCTGGTCATCAACCAAGTCAACAAGGAGTATCAGTGTTTCGATCACTCAATGGCGCTTTACTTGGTTGAAGTGAGAAAGATGGAGCGGTACTTCAGAAATTTCGAGGTACTCTACATCCCCGGGAAGGATAATTCTGGCCGACCAACTTTCTAAGGTCGGTTCTCGCAGATGCCCGCCCCGGGCGCCACGAGCATCCTGCACAAGCCCTCCATTCCTCTCAGAGAGGAGGCACCACCCAGATGCCCGCCAGCCCGGGCGCTTAGCCGAAAGCATCCGCAAAGCCCTCCATTCCTCTCAGAGGAGGCACAAGAGACGCTTGTAACGCCTCCTTCCTCGAGCAAGGTGCGATTGATGGCGCCATTCATCCAATATCTTGCCCACGGACATTGCCCGAGGAAGAGGCCGAGCGTTCCCGGCTGCAAAGGCGGTCATCTGTCTACAAGCTCGTAGACGGCGCCCTGTACCGCAAAGGGGCACTTGGGGTCCTCTTCAAGTGCATATCTCGAGAAGAGGGCGAATTCCTTCTCAGAGATATCCATGAAGGAATGTGCGGAGCCCACTCGTCCTTCCGGACGCTCGTGAGCAAGGCATTCTGGTTGGGATACTATTGGCCAACAGCGCTAGACGACGCTCGGGCGATCGTGGCAACTTGTAAGGCATGCCAGTTCCACGCCCGTAAGTCCCACCAGCCAGCGTACGCGCTGCAAACTATCCCACTCTCATGGCCATTCTCGACCTGGGGGGCTGACATTCTCGGGCCTTTCCCCCGTGGTCGAAAGGGTTGCAAATTCTTGCTCGTGGCCATCGACACTTTCTCTAAGTGGATCGAGGCCGAGCCAGTTTCAACCATTTCGGCTCAAACAGCCAGAAGGTTTTTCCGCAGCAACGTGGCGACGCGCTTTGGGGTACCCAATCGCCTCATCACGGACAACGGCACTCAGTTCACTAGCTTAACCTGCTTCAAGCCCATCGCAAGACATTGGAACAAAGATCTGCTTCGCCTCTGTAGCTCATCCGTAGAGCAATGGAGCAGCCGAGAGAGCCAACGGCCAAATACTCCAAGGGGTTAAAAAGAGAGTCTTCAAAGACCTCTCCCGGCAAGGCGGCTCATGGGTGGACGAGCTCCCTTCCGTCCTTTGGTCCGTGGCGCACCATCATGAAGTCAAGCACGGGCGAACGCCTTCCAGCTCGTCTATGGCGCCGAGGCCGTCCTCCCCGCCGAAATCGTGCTCGGGTCCCCAAGAGTGCATCTGGCCGAGGACATCCACCAAGGTCGCGAAGGCCGCCGACCTCGATCTCGCCAAGAAGCCCGCTTTAAGGCACAGACTTGATCACCCTGTCTACTGAAAACCCTTCGCAAGCACGCGGCCAAGTCAATTCGGCCCCGTGCCCTGCAAGTTGGCGACCTTGTCCTACGCCGAATCCAGGACATGTCGAAGGCCAACAAGCTTTCCCCCAAATGGGAAGGGCCATTCACGGTCGTTTTTGTCACGCCTGGCCGCCCGCCTTTGCAACGGAGGACGGCCGCATACTCACTAGCTCATGGAACATCGACCAGTTGCGCAAGTTCTATGTCTAAGCTCGTGTTCTGTTTTTTACATCATGTTGTAAATTCACGACCTTTTGGAACAATGCAACTTTCGTTCGTCTAAACTCTTTTCACTCCGCAGAAATCGGCCGGCGCACACGCGATGCCACAAGGTACCGCGACTAACACCCGGCCGCTAAAAGTTCACCACCAAAGGCTCCAGTCTTGATAGGCCGACCTTGGTCCGCAGTAGCTATCCGCTGCGCGATACAAGTCGCAAACAGACACCCTTTCGGTCGGTCCGAGATTTAGCCCGGCTAGCGCGTGTTGGTCGCCGCGCACCATGTCCATCAACCATGCGCTCTCCCTTCGCGCGACCATGCTCGCGGGCTAGGGCCGTGCGTTCTAAGTGTTAAGAGCTTTTGGGACACGCTCGTTTTCCTCCACCGACCTAACCTACGCTCGTCGCTCGGATAGGCCGTTGTTTTGGTCGGAGGAGCAGCACGCGCTTTTTCTCATCTCTCCTGCGAACAAACTCGCGCTCGCAACTCAGGTGCACGAGCTTTATTCGCAGCGGGGGCTGGGACAGGAGCGAGCTATCGCGCTAAAGTATTTTCATCGCTAAGTCACAACTTGCTACAAAACATTGCTCGCTTTCAAGCACTATCTGCATTCGCGATGTCATTTCATTTTCGACTTGCTCGGGCTCATGTTGCCCATGCGTCGATCTAACCTACATTATGTGTATCTCGCAGCTATCTTTTGCAGGAAAAGCAAGAGAAAGACCAAAAAGACACTATCACAGGCTTCCCTTCGTTGCGAGATCTCTTTCTTCCCGAGCGCCAGCTTCGGATGTCGCGCGCTTTTTCACCAGAAGATTTTCGCCCGAGCATAGTTGTTTCGCGCCAGAGCGCTTTTTTTTTTCACATAGACTCCCGCCCCGAGCTAGGAAGCTCGGCGCCAAGGAGCTCTTCACGCCTCGACTCAATCCCACTCTAAGAAGTCTAGAGGTTTAGGCGGAGGCCTCAAGAAGGCCTTTTCCCCATTTAGCCTCGGGGCTAGCTGTCGGGGATTGGATATACTGTACCAAGACGACCATGCCCTCGCCCGGACCGAGCGTGCAGGACCGACCTTCGTGCACCCCGGCCCCGAGCAAGCCAGCTCGGGGGTCCTCGACAAGGCGACGTGGCATTAAATGCATGGCGGCTCAAGGATCGCGCGCCAGATCCGCGCCGCCACGGTCCCTGGCCGACTTGGTCCGCGCTAATCGTGCCCACGTCGCGTGGTACCCGTGGTGGCGCAAAGATCGCTCACAGACGCCCTCTACAAGAGCGCCCTGTAATAAATGATTTGTCTCCTGTAATTCCCTATAAATACCCCCTCCCACGGTGGATTGAGGGTTGGACCTTCTGTACTACTCACACTTACACACATGGCTTGCCTACGGGAGTCCTTAGGATCGTTCAGGGCCTCCCGAGCAAGCGCATTGTAACCCACTTTCGCATACTAGTGCAAATCACTGGACGTAGGGTTATTATCTCCCCCGTGAGAGGCTCGAACCAGATAAAAAACGACCCCCTGTGCCTTACGGTTGTCCGGGATACCTTCGTTCCATTGCTCGGCATACTCTCAGACGTATAACCCTTGCGGAAAAGGGGCCCAAGTTGATCCCTCATTCAACAAGTAAGCTCGGCGGGGGACCCCTGTCCCGAATCGCCGACAAGTACGTTAGTAGCATCATCAGTCTTTTAAAAAAACAAAAAAGCTTAATCATGATTTGAAATTTGTACAGCAGCGTAGGCATGTTTTAGGACACTAAAAATTTTTCAAGAACTCACAAATTTAGTAGCATAACCAAGTCAGCTAAACTACTTCGAATGTATTAATAGCATTGTTGGTATTTTTAAACACCACACAAGATCATGATCCGTTTTTTTATGGTAGGTTCGCGCGTTACTGCGGGAGTAAGGAATTGCTGACGTAGATAGAGATTCTAATAAAAAAAGAAAATATTTTTCGGAAACACACAAAAAAGGAAGCCAAATTGTCGTAATTTTTAAAAATCGCAAAGGATTAATCACGACGCGATTTTTTTCATGGTAGCTCAGCCGCTCAGGCATGCTCTTAGCATCCTTCTAACAAAATTTAAAGGATCTATAAATTTAATAGCTCAACCAAATCATCAAACTTGTTTTAAGTGCATTGGTGGCATGTCAGAATTTTTGAAAATCACAAAAACTTGATCATAATCTAATATTTTTACAGTATCGCAGGAATGCTCTGAGGACCCTTGTCGAATATTTCAAGAATCTGCATTAGTAGCATTGATAGAATTTTTAAAAAACGTATAAATTTAATCATGATCTGAATTTTTTGTGGTAGGTTAGGTATGCTTTGTGGAACATTCTATAAAAATTTCAAAAATTTATAACATGATTTAATGACTCAATCAAATTAGCAAAGCCTACTACATTCTCTGTTTCACAAAAAAACTGTGAAGCTACAGTATAGTACAGAACAGAACAGTAAATAGCGATGAGGCACGGGCGGGAAAAGCTCAACCAGCCGAGCTAATCACATTTTGTGAAATTTGACGCGACAAAATATTTTGAACCCATGTTAAATGCACTGTAGCTCCCAACGATGTGGCGAGCGTGTGGGCGTCGCGCCGTATCACCCCAAGAATATTAGTATCTATATGATTATGAATTCAGTTGTTTAGAACCGAGGATCATTAATTTTGTAGTTTTCACTACACACCACCAAGTTTTCACTACACACCAAGAAAAGAACCGAGGATCATTAATTTTGTAGTTTTCACTACACACCAAGAAAAAAAAAAGGCCAACACTCACAGCACGCATGGAATCGGCTTGTGGAAAGAAAGGCTGGCTGCCTCACAGAGTCACTTGCCCGGATGCCATGATTCTCGCAAGGGCCTGTTCATGGATGCATTGCTGATATTCATACAGACCTGTACGAATGGTGGCGTTTATAGTTTTTTGCCCCGTGGAGACATGCGGCCCGCAGAATCCCCCAACCGATGGATGGCTCCAAATGTTCTTTTCTGACTGCTCGTTGACCGCTTCGTTGACCGAAAATATGTCTCTACACTTTCGCGCAGTGCCCTCTTAATTTGTTCGTATCCAGTACTCGCATCTCTCTCTCTCTCTCTCTCCTCTCTTTCAAAGCATGGTATCTTGTATGTACTTATTTCTCCAGTAATTTTATAGTAGATAACATAGGCAGTAAATAGTGGTAGTAGATATTAAATCTAACTATTCATTTCTCAAGATCATTTTAGACTTTTCCTATCCATTCATTAGGGATATTTTAGATTTTTCTTAAATCATTCACAGATTTGGATTCACCGAATACCTGGTAATCTTCAGAGGCTTTTTATCTATTCATCCGCCATTCATCAGGATCACAAGATGCGTTTTACCCTAGAGAACAAATAGTATGACGAAATTTTTTACCTTTTTACCCCTCTCTAAATTTTACTACCAATACTATAGCTGATAGTATAACTAGATCTAAATTGATTTCAACTATTAGATTCAAAGGGGTAGACGGCTTATATTTCTTTCCCATCAGACTGTTTCTTTTCATAAAAGAAGGGCAACTATTTCTTTGCACAAGTGGTAATATATACTCGTAGGTTACTGTTACCTTATCCCATGAATGAAAGTGATTAAGGGATCGAATAGCTCAAGCAGATCGATCGGAGTGCGTGAGTCCATACATACTTTTTAGCAAATGTGATAGTTTTCTGCTTGCTTAGCGTGGACGCGAGCGAGGCATGTGAAACCGTCTCAATCACAACGACTAATTTGGAGAACATTCTCTTGTCCTACCTGGGGGAGAAAGGCACCAAGAGCTAGGATCCATGCGTTACCTACCTCCAATGCCAAGCCAACCATCCCATCTCTTTGCCTGGCATGCCACGGCCAGCGCCTCCACCTCCAGCTCCAACTTCAGCTCGAGCCAAACCAGCTAGCTAGCTACTAGTAATTTGTGTGTGTATATGCATATCTTTACGTATAATCTATGCTACTAGCTTTTGCCTGTTAGAACTGCTAATCTTGTACGCATAGGAAACAGATTCGTTTTCAAGTAGAATTCATTTTCTAGTAAGTTAGTTAGTAGTAGTACTATATAACCAAGGCACTGGTTACTTGTAAGCTACGAGAAAGATGAGGAAAAGAAAGCAATAAAATATGCTAGTTATGCCGCACCACAGATATTCTTCTCGGTGTGCTATTGTGTTATTCCTTGTATTCGTGTGCATGTGTTGATGATCTAGGCTAAAACCAACGTTGCCCACTGGCATAATATAATCGTGTTTACATACAAGGTATGTACTTGGTTAGCTATCTCTTCTTCAATTTAATCAAACCTGCACTTGCATGCCAAGTCTCGGCCGCTCTGCTTAGCTACCGGTCAAAAGATGTGAGCAGCACCGGCCTGGATTGTAAAGGAAAAGGAGCTTTTCCTCTGCTGACATGGTTCGGTTAAATTAGTTGCATCTGGATCCCAATTAGCAATTAACGCCCAATGTAACAGTTGGAGCAGGAAAGACCTATATATTGTTACAGCTTGTCAGTACTCATGTAGATAATATATGAAATTGACAAGGAATAACTGCTCCACTTAAAAGTAGAGATACATAATAATTCAGTAACTGAATACATATCAGCGCACCAACTATGGTCAATTGTTAGTTTGTGACACATCATATATATGCTGTTGTAGTCAATATATTGTCACAAATATCATGTGCTGTTCCTGTAACCAGATGTACTACTGAATATTGTGTCGAAAATTTACTCTGTACATGTGGATGTATCTACAGGCCAACAATTAACCTCGGTACAAATCACCGGACAGGGAACAGTGGCATGTATATAAGCATGGTCCAGATCTGTGGACCGAGGAACGTTACCTACCAAATTGTTCAGAGACAGCGGTGCCGGTGGTTTAGCTTAGGTGCAAGTGTGTGGGGAGGAGACATAACAGAGATTAGGTGCAGTAGGACTGTAATTTAAACAGTCCCTGCGGACCGTCTAATTCAAAATTAACAATTTAGATCGCGGAAAAAAGCTATATATGTAGTTTTTTCTGTACAAAATATTGTTTATCAAAAAATTGATCTCAACCATCTGTACGCTTGATTCGGCGATACAGGGCTCTTTGCAGTCCCTGTAGCCAATGCATCAGATCCCAGTCCGTGGAGACAAGATCTTATTTTGTGATTGGTATGGACTATGGAGAGGTTGGTATAAAAGAATCTGGAGCGCATGCCATCCAACTGCTCCAGACAAATCCACTTCACAAGTGAAAAAAAAACTAGAAAAAAAAACAAGAGAGAGAAGAGAGACCTGCTGAGCTTCTGCAATATGGGGGTAATGGTGATTCCCTATCTATTTCCTCCCTGTAGTCTCCATCCAGAGCCAAAGTTCACAGTACCGCTGCATGAGGGGTCTAGGAGAATATCTCACAGAGCCTACTCATGCGTAGCGTCTCACTTTTCGTCCAAAATGTTCGAGTTTCGCTCGTTTCGCAATGGTTCTTCGTTCGGTTTACAGTTCAATTGAGTTCAAATTTTAATTCAAAAAATT
Organism: Guadua angustifolia; assembly: GCA_036346375.1. Taxonomy (NCBI): domain Eukaryota; kingdom Viridiplantae; phylum Streptophyta; class Magnoliopsida; order Poales; family Poaceae; genus Guadua; species Guadua angustifolia. Next base: position 61,679,206 of record CM070510.1, read on the forward strand.
CGAGAAATTTAAAAAATTTTCTAAAATTATTATTAATAGCTTTATGACCTCTAGTGTGATTTTTTTGTGAAAAAAATAAAGTTTGGAATTTTACAATATTTTTTGTAATTTTTCCCATTTTTTACATTTGTTCTAGTTTTTCAACCTGTCGTCGATTTTCGAGAAAACCGCTTGAAATTCGTCGCTTTTCGACCTTTTTATTCGAATTCACTCCATTGTTTGACTAGATTTTAAATTCGTTTGACTTTCGGAACTATTCAATTTTTCGCGAATTTCGGTATCACCGGCTCGTCGAAAATCAAGGTCAAAACGGTATTGTTAACCTGCTCATGGGTTTTGCAGGTGAGAGCTCGAGTTTGATGAGCAGTTCCTTCATCCAACCTAACCAAAGAGAGGGCAAATAAGCGAGATATTTTGGTGCATTTTCTTGTATGCTGTTGGTGGTTGGTGGTAGTGCAGGGCTGCAGGCTGAGGCTTTCTGCTATATGTGTTGCTCCAATTAGTTTTGTAGTAATAAACATTAACTTGTAGGACACCAACAAACCAATACTGGTACGGTGCAATTATGTGCCATCAAAACTCTCCCTCCCACTTTATAACTCCCATGAATCAAAATCCAAATACATATATAATGCATGTATATATAGTCGATCTTTTCTTCCTTATTCCTTCCATTTATGAGTAGATATTTATTTTAAGTTATTGCACTTTTAAAAAAGTGCTCAGAACACGAGCATTCATTAAAAAAGAAAGCAACAACAACCGATCTATAAACATATACACACCCCACTTATAACACCCACGCACAGGCATTTGCAAATGGCTCCGTGAGAAACCTACATTGAGCGGCGCTCGAAAGCAGGCCGCCTAGGTGCATGCCTCGCGCCCTGACTAGCCAAGTGAACTCAGTTCCTCAATGAAGAAGTGTATCTTTACACGTCTTACTTTAATCTATGTTAGTATAGCTGAAGTCGAGGGATATAAAAGTAAAAAAAAAGTAAAAATCACCTTGAAATAATAGAATTACTTATATTTAGAAATGAAATTTTAAAGCTAGAATGACATGTACTCAGGAACACAAGCGAGTATCAGTTGGGCAGCCGTAGCAGGCTAGTAGTAAATAGTAACAAGAAGAAGAGGGCACAAAGGAACACCATCCCCTTCCCCCTCTATAAATCCAGCTTCTCTCCCTTGATTGTACCACACCCACCCACAGTTCCCTAGCTACTCCCTAAGCAGCCCATGCCTTCAGCAGTCCGGTCTCCTCCTTCTGCTCTCCAAGAGTAATTTGCTTTTGTTTTGACTCCTTCGATCAATTCCTGCTCTAGAATTCTAGGTATATAGAGCATGCATATGACGTCGTCCCTTCCTGTTCTCTTGTTTCCTGCAGCTAGCATCTGCTCATCTGGCCATGGCTTCTCCTTGAGGAGGAAAGGTTTGATCGATCGATCAGCTCGTGTGTGCCTGGCTCCCTGTATGCCACACATGTAGCCCAATCCATATTGTGATTGGATGCTGTGGGTGGCGTGCAAGGAGCCAAGCATGCATACCATTATCTCATCTATCTTGTAGAATGATCTTTAATTCTAAGATGTAGATGTATACATACAATATTTCATGTTATGGCTGCCTTTCCATATCTGCTCGCGGTTTTAATTAAATTGTTTGGGCAGGGGTAGAATAATGGATTCAAAAAGTTTGATATCTAGTTCAAGCTTTTGATTCAGATCATTGTGAGAGGTTTCATAGCTTCTTTTTTTTCCCCCATTTGCTTCCGAAAAAGTTGCTTTTCGTTTTGCGTTTTCCTGTTGCTTTACATGCCTATAATCTTGAAAATATTAATTGTTTGGTCTCCCCTTGAGTTGATGGAAATGTCTAAGAAAAACCTACGAATTTTGGAGGAAATTAAGCAAAGTAGTCATACTCTTTAATTACTAGCTGTTTCTTTTCCTAAGAAATTCTTGTGTGGTTCTTACCGTTCGCGCTCTAGTTATGTTTGTGTTGCCTAGTAGTCGAATTGATCTGATAATTAATTTTGTTTATCCTCTTCGCATTCATTCATTCCCATGGAAGATGTTTTGCATATGTATCTTTTATTTGTTTGGTTCTGTTCTCTACTTTTTATGGCGAAATGTTGATGACTAGATGTACATGTACACATTTCTTTGTGACCTTTTTTTTTTTTGTAATTTAGCTCTTTGCCGGACTGGCACTACTAAACCATTTTGGGAAAACTGCCATGTAATTAAAATTTCTAGTACATGCAAATGGCCATTTGTAATGAATAGCAAGCTTCAGTTTCTAGTTGTTTGTTTGACCGATAAGTTTGAAGACATATATAAGACCTTTATCCGTTTTCTCAGATTTATCTCCTAATTAAGATTATTTCCATTAATTGTTCTTATCATATGCAGCCATATATTCTTTGTCAAATTTATTGTTTCATTTTAAAAAAGACATGTGTTGTGTGTCCGGCCGGGAAGCTCAATCTTTGAAACTTGTTCTCTTAGGACGATTGATCGAGCATCATACATAAGTGTGGCTCTCCAATTTCTAGACGATTGTTTAAGAGAGTATTATACAAAGACAAACAAATTTTCTAGTTAGTTGTAAGTTGAGGCATATATGCATGCATACATGATGCAATGTGGCATGTCTATGCGCACGTAGGATCGATGTACGTACGTACGTACCGTGATTATTCATATATGTACAATAATCACCAGTCATTGCAGTAAAGAATATATACATATATATGCGTGTGACTGTGTGTCATGCCCTCCATTTGTTCTTCTGTACACATGCGACGCTTGAATCAGCAGCTAGCAACACTGGATGCCCTCAATAGTTGAATGTACCCACTGAACAAGGTGTGCCATGCGCTCCCTCTTCTCTCTCACACACACACATATACACACACAGGAACAACAGCAACTACTAGTAAATTTTCTTGTGCATCCCCAGTCAGAACGGAAACAAATGCTGTTGAAAAACATCAGTTTTGTATATATATGTTAATCAACTCGAGTATGATCTTATTTATCTATGGGACAATTATTTCTTGTGATTTCCCCCCATTTCTGAAGTAGAAACTGATAACTAGCATATATACTTCCAAATTAAAGTAAGAAGTCGCTTAGTTTATAACATACCGCTTTCTCTTTGGAGGCTACTGTATTACTTCTTTTCTTTTGAAATGAATGGCAGAGCTTTTACCTTTAGTTTCAAACCTTCTGAAATGAATGGCAGAGCTTCTACATTTAGTTTCAAAAAAATAAATACGTACCGCTTTCTCATCTAATGTTGCAATATAATGTAATTCTCTTTAATCAGACCCGGGGCGCAGTGTTTTTTTTCTGTCCAGGAACAGGAGCTTTTGGAATTTGGAAAGAGGTCGAGAACCAGACGATGCATGTATGCATGCATGCACGGTTTTAATGGATCTGATCGCATCTCGTGGCGTTGTGCGTAATGTACTAATGTGGTTGTATGGTATTTTAAGATGTTACAAAGATAGTACTGAGGAATAATCACATTCCCCGAAAAAAATGATGGAGAAAAACATATATAGGTTTTGGACATGGGCTATATATATGTGTGTGCAGAATGTTATTCCTGCAATGTCAGTATTCCATGTCTTAACACAAAATATTACCGAGTTCTGCAAGGTTAGCGGTCAGATAGTATATATCTATCTAGCAGTCTAGCTCTCCAGCAGCTGCATGTACATGAGTTTTGCAAGGTTAATTAGCGGTCAGAGGTGTACATATACAACTTCCCTTCGCTCCTGGAATGTGCACTACTCTTCATTCTTCAGTTTATGCATCTCTATCCAGCTTGTGATCGATGCTGGTAAAAATAAGTCCACTGATACTTACCAGTTACCTGTCAACATATATGTTCAGTAAAAATTTGCATCCACTCCAAAGGATGAATGCATTTCAAAACTAGCTACATGCTATACTATGAAACAAGATATATATAATGCCTGAGATTGTCATGTTCAGTGATGAATGGCTGCACTAGTGATACTAATGTACCAAAACAAGGACCCGTTTAGGACGCACGAATCCTTTTCGTTTTGTGTGGAAATTAAATTATTTTCTGTGAAATTTCTAAATTCATTTGCTATAAACTTGACCTGAGATATTTGCAAGTGCGCTTTGAGTAGCACGAAGTTGTTGCAAGCGGAAAGCGCAAGCTAGCACGATCCGTTGAACAGAATATATGTCTGTCCTCATGACCTGACCTTGTGTGCCATTGCCGGCCCTAGCTACTAGATAGCTCAATGCTCTTGGTGCTGGGGACCAGGCCAAACAGAAAACCTTTGCCTCACAGGATCTAGCCTTAGGTTTTTTTTTCAGCTTAGCCTAATTTTTTCTTTGAGACTGGAAAGAAATCGTAAATATGCTTCTTTCCAACTCCGGAAGCTGCAATAAGCATTTACCGTACTCACTCTCCTACCGTAGCATATGGACCTGTCAAACTCTATGCTGTATCCAGTGGATCTGCTACAATCTCGTACCATAGCAAGTGATAGTGTCATCTTCACTCATCTTATAGTCGGGAAGGAGACTAAATTTATAATATCGTTAAGATGGGAGCTAAACTTAAAGAAAAAATTGTGCAAACGGGTCAAAAACGAAGGCTTCCACAGATCTCTCTCTGGTACTGCTACCCTAGCGGCTTCCTCACCTGAGCTGCAAATGCATGTGGTGGGCCCCGTCTCCCAGGTCTAAGTAGGGGGGTTGTGCAGTTGTGCTGACTGCTTGTTCTCTTGTGCTGAAAATTCTGCAATGCAATGCAAACATAGAGAGAGAAGAGGGGGGGTAGCTTTGGCAGTGGCATTGTCCTGTCAGCTAGGTAGCCATGCATGCACTCAGCTTTCTCTCCTTCCAAGGCCTGCAAGATGTCCTCCAAAAGTTGTCAAAAGGGAAATTCCTTCGTCTCGTGCCTCTCCCTCTTATCTTGCTGCCTAACCCAAAGCGTGTGTCGACTCGTGCGCTAGTAGAATAGATACTACAGTACAACCACGTTGTTGCATGTACTTGTGTGTGTAGATATACACAGGTGATCATCGTAGTCGAGTGGTAGACGTCGTAGCTAGGATCGAGTAGCAACGAGGACCACCGAAACAGACCATGAATCATACCACTGTGCTATATGTCTATTCCCTTCTGTCCCCTAGCTAACTGCATCTGCATGCATCTGCTAACCTTCAAGGAAACTGCATGCATTTGCTCTACTATCATACTATGGTCGTCTAGAGTATGTGCTGAACTCCCAGTCTCCCACTCCCTAAAAGGTCGCTGGCAGACGCTCAATGTATATATCCTGTCCTGCAGCTATGAATTTCAAACCTAGCTAGTCGATCACCACTAATCTCTCTTCTGAAGAAGTGGTTCATGAGCATCTGAAAGTATCAGTTCCGATTTCTGAACATATCCAAGAAATATAAATCACATGCGTGGTCCAAGCCCAGGCCTGTAGTGCTTCATCCGGTCTTGGTGCTCGTGTGCCGTTAATTCCGTATCGGAGGCTATATTGATTTAACTTTTAGAATGATATATTTCGGTACCGGTCTATACTACTATCGTACCTATTTAGGTTTAGTATAAATATATATATTTATAAGTATACACATGTTTAATTATATATACAACAAAGTTTACTTATAATATTACTCTAAATACATATTAGTACTATTGAATATAACATACGCTCAATAGATTATATTATCAATTCCAATGATATGGCCGGTATCAAACCGATACGATTGGTATAACCGATATTGAGATCGGTACAGTACATAGAGCTCATTTGTATCGGTTTAAGTGCCAAAATAGTGCATTTGCCTGGAGCATTAATCAACCAAATCCAAGACTAAGTATGTGACACCATACATTCCTACGACTCCTTTGAGTCTCATCAAGAACTCCAGACATATATGGGAGTAATGGGACCATCCTAGCTAGCTTGTCTCACCGTTGATCATGGACTCTCCAAGACCGCATACAATGTACGTCCTCCATCTCGTTTATTTTTTTCCTATATATGTAGTACTAGACGACAAGTAATCCCAAGCACTCAAGCTCACGGCCTCTAAAAAGCTAGCTAGTTTAATCTAGTGAGAGTTGTTTCCAAAATTTTAGAAGTGCGCATTTCATATCTTTGTGATCTACCATTTGAGGTGTCTCTTACAATCTCCTGGTAAACTATTCTTTAAAAAAAGTGTGAATTTGCTCTAGGAACTGTGTGTCGTTGTTTTTGAGAAGAATGATGAGGTTTTGAACACGGGATCTCAATCACCACAATCTTGTGCTTTATCATTAGCCTACATTGATCGGTGACCCCCTGATGAATTATTCTTTTATTTGATCGAGCACAAATGAACTTCATCTCCCTCTTTATCAAACGAATCTTGACTGCTTTCTACACGACCTTAATTAGCTATATATATATATATATATATATATATATCATGTGATCGATCATGCTGCAGGCTTGTGCATGCGCGCATGGCACTGACAAAGCCATTGCCAAACATCTCTACCCCAACATGCAATTAATATTGCAAAGTGTGCCAACACGAAATGGGTCATGGGTGTACTTATCAGCTCATCCGTGATTTCTGCCCTTTGGTCCAATAAAAATGCACAGATGTGGCTTTTATGGACCAGGGAAGGTCAGGACTCGATCTCCCATTCCATTCTTTGCCGGTGGTAAACTATTGTTAAACAAAACACTTTAAGGCATTGTTAAAGAGACAATTTTTGTTTAGTTTTCGGACAAAGCCAAGGACAAAGGACATGACTTTAGGTCTTTAAAATATATAATGCCTAGCACATGAATCAAGAAGTAGTCAAAACAATATCAAAAGTGTAGTGTGAATGTTGAGTGGAGCTGCAGAGTTTATGCCTTAGATTAATGGAAGGTTTGCCTGCTTGGACCAATGAGTACGTAGATGCATCGTATCCTATATATCGTTGCAGGCCAGTGTTTCAGGCGAGAGAGAGTTGAGATGGAGAATTTAGTACAGGTGGGAGCTGAGCCGTTCCACACGGGCCACCTTGTCATACCGTATCCGTCTAACTAGTCTTCGGTCAGGTCTAAGAATAGTCTAGAATACGCTGTGCCACTGTTGTACCGTACCAACTGATGAATACTCATACCAAGGGTACCTCACAGCAAGGTATACATCTATTTCAAGATCGTTTCTCTCTCAGTCATTTGGACATGGCGGCGAGATTAGCAGCGATGCAGAGTACTGGAGGGGGTATTACCAAAGTCTCTACCCCTCATAGATGGGATTATCACTGAATATTGGCCGGAACGCCAAATAGGCCGTCTTAAGCCCGGCTCTGGCCCAAGGCCTCGTTGGGCCACGAAGGATCCTCGGCCTCGATCAAGCCCACTAGGGCGCTCGACCTGGCCACAGGTCGGGCGCCCCCGCAGGCTCCAACCTGGCCGCAGGTCGGGCGCACCCGCAGGCCCCGACCTGGCCTCGGTCGAGCGCCGTGAGCTCGACTTGACCTCGGTCGGGCCCCAACGAGCTCCGGCTCGGCGACCTTCGCCACGCCGCCGGTCGGCTGGTCACCGCCCGTGGACACGCTATCTTTGGGGCAGTGGCCCCTTCCCAAGGCGGCCAGGGGGGCCGCCAAAGTCAAGCGTCAGTCCCTTCACCCCGTCATGCGCAGTGGAGAGACGCGCTCCCTCCCGAGACAACGCCAGAGAGCAGCGTAACGGCGTCAGCATCTAACAAGCGCACAGTGCGCAGGTGCGCACCTTCCCGACGGAACGCTGCCCGTTGTGCCTACCAACCCGGTGTGGGACAAACAGGAACCTGTCAGTCATCGAGACCGAAGACCGAGACTTCCGGGCGTAGCATACCCTACTTTTCTTTTCCAAACTCCCGTGTAACCTACTCCTTCCGCCTATATAAAGGGAGGCAGGACCCTCAGGGAGAGGGATCGATCGATCGGCCAATCGAACACATAAGCATAAGCTTACGAACTCTAGCACACCCGGCTCGAACACTCCTACATCTTTGAGCCCTTAGCTTCCCCCGAGCTCCTGAGCTCTCCCACTCGGACGAGGCGCATCGGGCCTGTCCTTTTGCCCTCGCTTGTAAAGCTGTGTAATCCACCACACCCCGAGCAATACAAAACCGCCATCACAAATTGGACGTAGGGACATTCAGCCCAAACCAGTATACATCTTGGGCTTCGTGAGTCTAACCATTCAAGGAGCGGGAACGCGTAGCCCCTTAACATACAAATTTACTTGCCGGTTTCACGAAACATCGACACCTGTCTAGAGTTTATCCTGTTGAACGTGAGGAGTCATTAACACCGTCATCTTCAATTCGTCTCCATAGACAGTACCAAAGATGAGGAGCGAGCATCGATCACCGGTGAGGATCCGGTATACATAATTATTGAGAAAAAGAATTATTTTTTATTTATTCATTAGATACAGATACAAAGTTACTTCCTTATTAAAAATTTTACACCCTAGAGTAGTGTTCTTCCAGTAAGAGAAAAAGGTACAGTAATAATATGCATACATACTAGCAAATCCCTAATGTCAAGATCATTCACATATTTTAAGTCAGCATATGCTTGATATGTTGTTATCGATGGCTGCGTGAGGCAAACGAGAAGACGATCATGCACAACGTCACGGGCATGCTCAATGAGCGGCATGGTGGAGTGTTGACTCAGTGCGTGCACCCAATATCGATGATGATGTACTCTCTACGCCATATTCTCCAACGTTTGACATTTCTATTGTCTTTCTTTGCTTTGCATGTGAGGACTACAACGGCGCTGACCATAGGGAAAACCACAGTATAATGCAGTGTCGTGACAGGGAGCCATGTCGTGTGCCATGCTTGCTTTGGGCATGTTTTGTACCATATCAGCCTAAGCACGGCCTATATAGGCGTGTCATACCGTCCATCGAGCCTAACCACAAAGCCCTTTACGGCCATATTCTCATGTCGTGGCGTGTCGGCCTGACCCATGAATATGCGTGCCATATTGTACCAACCATGCCACAGGTTAGCCCAAAAAAGCCCGGCACAACGCCCAGATCTATGAGGAAGCATATGACGCCCTAGTGCATAGTTCCTAGAAGAACATGTATCCAATGCCACTAACGCTGCCCCATACATAATGTTGGTTAATTGGTTTAGGGTAAGTACAATAGTAAAGCCTACTATTGGCAAATAGTAAGCTAAAAACCAGCTTGTACAATAACTGTCTCTAAAGATTGTCTCTAGATGTTATGCAATATCTATCTTTTCTCTATTGTACATAAATAATCTACCTACACTTCCGTGCAAAGCTGGCTAAGGTATGTACAATAAGGCCACCTCAACTGGCTCTTAGCCTGTACACATCAGCTTTGGTCTATGTGAAAAAGTGAGAAAAGAGGAGAAAGAAGAAAGCTGGCTCTTATTTAATAGCCATTTTTGCACGGAGTATAGGTAGATTATTTATGTACAAGAGAGAAAAGATAGTTATTACATAACATTTAGAGACAACCTTTAGAGACAGTTATTGTACAAATTATCTTTTAGCTTATTATTAACCAACAGTGAGCTTTGTTATTGTACTTGCCCTAAATAAGAGTCAACTCTCATCTCTCTTTTCTTTTCTCACTCTTCTACATAAATAAAAAATGATGTGTATAGATTAAGAGCCAATTAAGATGACTTTATTATCTGAATTTTGTTTAAAATAATATATATTTAATAAAAATTACGAAATTAAGCATACTCTCGCAATTCCAAATTGCGACAGGCTCTCTGTCGTAATTTCAAATTACGACAGAGAGCCTGCAATTTAAACGATTGTATCTCGCCTAACGATTAGCGTTAGGCTCTCATAATTTCAAATTATGACAGAGACATGTCGCAATTTCAAATTACGGTGTGTAGAACTGTCATTTTTATTTTCGGCATATTATTTCTGTAATTTTTCATTAAATATATATTATTTTAAACAAAAATTCTTATTATACATGCATAGTAACTTTATTGTACAGGCCCTAAGTAGTGGTCTCTAGTATTAAAAAAAATGAAAATGCCAAGTCCATCGTAACCAACTAATCTTGTTAGCTGTGTACCAAACTAACCGCCACGTGTTTATTTGTTACCGCAAATTTCAAACTACTAGACGGAACGCGTGTTGCCGTGGGTGGGTGATTCTTAAAAGAGATTCCAATCTAAATACACTCTGCGTAAACAGGCTCTAAATGTTTAAAAACATGTGAAAGCGGATATTAAAAAAAAAGTCAACCAAACTGTCGCTTAAAATTAATCAAAAAAAAAAAAGAAAAAATGAACCAAAAGAAAAAAGACCGTATCACATGACACTGTAGTTTGTGCCGCATGGCGGTCTTTCGGCAGGTCTCTCCGATAATATTAGTATCTATAGATAAGGTGTACGTCAGTGGCGGATCTAGGATTTTTAGAATAAGTATTCAGAGTTACAAAAAATACCATTCGATGTAAAATACAAAGATTCATAATAGCAAAAATACAAAGTATAAATTGTTCTCCCTAGAGAACACATGAAATAATTTAGAGATTTGTAAATTGGAGATTTTAATCTACATGCTTCCTATTCATTTTCTAAATGCTCTACATGCTATATTTCAAAAATCATGATTCACTGTTGAAAATCAACATAACACTAGTAGATTTGTGAATTGGGGATTTCAGATTAGCGAATCAAGAATGAAATTCACCTATGTGATTATCGATGCCATATGCTGTTGCCTATTGTTTTAGCATCGCTTTTTACCCTGCCATGTGTCACCACCTTGACCCACCGGTTATCGTTAGCGTCACACCATCCATCTCAAGCTCATGCTCTCCGTGCCCACAAGGCTGCCCTACAACAAGCTGTGTGTTGCTCCCTACCCGCTGAACACTACCGCCCTAACGTACCAGCCATTACTAGTGTCACACCCTCAATTTCTAAGTCCGTGCTGGCTATGGCCACAGGGGCCAAAGTTATCTTGCCGCGCACTGCTCTTTCTGTTGTTGCCTGCCATATAGCCTCTAGCCGTTTGCCGATGCAAATGGCTGCTCACTGCTCTTCAACTGTCTTGCTCCCTACCGTCTTGCACCTACTCTATGGCCCTCATCCATTGTTACTGGGCTATCACCTAGTGGTTGCACCGCCGCCATATAGAGAGAGAGAGCGTGAGGCGTGTAAAATGGAGAGGGAGTTAGGTGTTAGACTTGAGAAATTAGGGGAAGATTGGACCTTAGACGATTGGGTTGTGTAGGGAGGATTGAGAGAGAGGGAGTGATAGGACGGATTCATTTGAACTTAGAGATTAAAATACATTTTTTTTTTTTGATGATTCTACGCTAGATGAGTTTGATAAAAGATAATTATGGCAAATTTTGGCAACCTCGAGGCAAACAGACCATAAACCCTGCAGGTTAACTGTTTCCACATGCCAAAAGGCACCAAGCCTTCTCGGCTTTGCCAACGTGAACTTTCTGAGTTGAGAGCCCCCAGGTCACGCAGTCAGGCCCAACTCATGTCTCTCCGGTCAATGCTCCACGGACCCCCCCTGTCAGTGGCACAGCGGCAGCATTTGCCCTGCCAAGGCCCAAGAATACCGTACTCAGAGAGAGAGAGAGAGAGAGAGAGAGAGAGAGAGAGAGGAGGGCATAGTGACACTGATGGCGAGTGCTGAGGAAGGGGAGGACACTGCGGCGCCCTGTGGCCATGTTAGAATCCACAGTGGCTGGCCCCTTTTGCCGCGGAGCGCAGAGGGCTTTGCATTATGATGCCATGGCAGCGCGCGCGGCTGCTGCTTGCCGCCCGCTTGATCCAACACCTGCGTTCATGTCGGACGCTTACGAGACACCAGCAGGCTCTGCGCTAACCTAATTCCACTGCAGCTCGGTGCCTGCACTGCACGCTCGTACCGTCCGCAGCTGTGCCTGCACGCAGAGGCAAGAAACTGATCACAAGATACACAGAACTTGGGACCAGTATAGAGTGCGCGCGCACATTGTAAACGCATTGCCGATTCGCCGTATATTGTTGCACGAAAACAAGCTAGGACTAGGCCATGGAGCGTGCTTGTATGCTTACGGAAAGGAAACTAACATAGATCCTAGGCGCATTATTGACTCCTTGTTTGCTTTATAATCAATCAACGCAATTCTCATTTCAGAGAAGCACTGAAGCAGTTTTCATTTCAGCGAGAAGCACTGAAGCGGTTTCTTGACAGGTTAGTTCAGGACAGAATTGCTTATATATCTCGGACTCAACGTGGTGGTTCCTGTCAGGGATCAAGATGCTGCTCTTGATTCGGGCAAGGCAAAGAAGCCACGGCCGCCATTTTGTTTTCGCTGTAAGTCCGTCGGTCACATCCAGGAGCATTGTAATGTGGATCTTGACTGTTACATTTGCAATAAGCATAATTCACATTTGGCTGCAAAGTGTCCGATCCTTAAATTGCCAAAGCCTGCTGTGTCTATGTCTGGTTGTGCCAAAAATGAATTGTGCTTCTTTCAAATTCCTAAATTTGATTACAAACTGGAGGTTCCAGATCCTGCCCCGACAGCTTTGATAACTGTTAGTGGTGGCAGCTGGTTAAATTGTCTAGGGTAGAGTGGAACTGGGAAGCTCTGCATCATGGAGTAGATTCCTTTCTAGTGGCTTTTCCTTCGGAGGATGAATTGCTTCGAATGGCAGACATCGAATATAAGCTGAAGAGTGGAATTACTCTCAAAATTAGCCAATGGGAATTGAACGGTGACGCGACTCCGGCTTATCAATTAGATGAAATCTGGGTGCATGTTACTGGAGTACCTCATGCGTGGCGTCATTATTTGGGGTTTTGGGCGCTTGGCTCTATGATTGGCACCACTCATCGGAAAAAGGGGGTCATTCGTTTGTTAGTTGGTCTCCTGAACACAGAGTTGTTACCCTTGACAACAGATATTGTCTTTCATATAGTGGGTTATGATATTACCTTTACTCCTGAGGCTAGGGATTTTGAGCTTGCTGTTCTTTCTCAGGCTGTCTTGGTTGCAAATGGGAGAGAGGATGGGGATAACAAGCAGGTAGATGCTTCAAAAGAAAGGGATTCTGAGTCAACAACCAAGAAGCTTAAAAATGTGATTGATGATTCCAACTCAAAATGTTCCAGTGAAAGGCAAGAGTCATCTCCAATGCAAGTTGATGGTACTGAGGCAAATAATCGGAAGTGTGCATTATTGTCAGGTGTGATTGCAATAACACCTCTTGGCAAAAACCCAATTGCCAGGTCATCAAAAGCTAGTATGTTTGATTGTGATAAACCCAAGGGTTCGATTTGGGTAACAAAGGTGGGTTCTGCATGTGCAAAACGACACTCTGATCAGAATAAGCGGTGTGATGATCTTTTGGGGAAGGAAGCTGCATCGGGGATGCCTTCTTCGCTGGGTAGTTTTGCATCCGGTGAAAATGCAAATGAAGTGGCGCAGGTGATTTGGGCAACAAAAGGGGGTACTGCATGTGCAAATCGTCATACTGATCAGAGTACGAGGTGTGATGATCTCTTGGGGAAGAAAACTACATCGGGGAGGCCTTCTTCGCCTGGCTGTTTTGCATCAGGTGAAAATGAGAATGAATTGGTGCAGGGGCCGTCCCAGTCTGATCACATTGTGCTTACTTCTGGGGTATCTCAACTGCTGGATGCTGGACAAAACAAGGATTCTTCACCTGGCTGTTTTGCATCAGGTAAAAATGAAAATGCATTGGCGCAGGGGCAGTCCCAGTCTGATCACATAGTGCTTACTGCTGGTGTAACTCAATTGCTGGATGCTGGACAAAATAAGGATGTGGAGATTCCCATTTCTCAAGTCCAGACAGTGGAGAAAGGGCATGAGCAGTCACATGTGTTGAAGATTTCGAAGCTATCAGAAATGCAACGCTCGAATGTTCATACAAAAGGTATGATCCTAGCTCGTCTTAATTCTGGTAATGGTCTTCGCCGCAGTCAAAGGTCTAATATTTTTGCTACGGATGGTACCTCCTTGACAGATGTTAGTATGTTGAGTAAGGCGATGTATCGTGCTGCCGTGCGCAACCTGGATCAGGAAATGGGTATCCAGACGATGGCTGTCTCTAAAGGGGCGTCCCTTTCGTCTTCGGCTTCGCTTCCTATGGAGTCTGGTATGTGTTCTGGTGCTCACTCTTCGTTTCCTTCTGCAAGGCCAGATGATAATGGCGCAATGAATCTTTACAATTTAGGATTTAGATTGACATCTAGTAGCACCGAAAAAGACTTATTTAAAGCGCTAGAAAGCGTAGAAAATGATAGAGTGAAATTGAATCCATCTAGACAAAGGGAGTCCAGAACTGGTGCAACTGAAGGTAATATGATCAATCTTATAGAGTCAAGTGATGACGAATCTGCTGATGGTAACAGTGACTTACTCGCACACTTGCTCAAAGACGTTTCGGAAGTGGATTTGCAGTCGGAAGAAGATGTTTCGGAAGTTGACTTGCAGGCGGAGGATCTCGATGTGCGCATATGTGATCTTTTGGTCTCCTCTCGGAAGTCCCATAAGAATCGGAAAGGTTTTAATAAAAGAAATAATAATAATAAAAATCAGATGTAGTTTAATATGAAAGGTTTCTTTTGGAATAGCAGAGGTCTTTCAGACTTGGCTAAGTTTCGTTATATTTCGGATGTGGTTAAAGAAAACAATCTAGATTTTATAGCTGTCATGGAAACAGGCAAACAAGATATATCAAAATCGAATCTGGCACGTCTATCTGGAGGTGTAGATTTCATTTGGCATTGCCTACCTCCTAGAGGGAGGTCAGGTGGTATTCTTTTAGGTATCAATGCTGCATCTTTGGATTTATCATTGACTGTTGACGGGGAATTTTTTATCAAATTCCATCTAATCAATAAGTCGGATAAATTCCAATGGATCCTTATGGCAGTGTATGGGCCAACCCAGGATGACTTTAAACCAGCATTTCTGACTGAACTTGTAAGAACCTGTCAGCATAATTTTCTACCAACCCTGATTGGAGGTGATTTCAACATTATGTGAAGTAGCAAAGAAAAGAATAAGGACAGATTTAGTGAACGTTGGCCCTTTTTATTTAATGCTGTGATCGACAGCTTGGATTTAAGGGAGATCGAGCTCATTGGTCGACAATTCACATGGGCAAATTCTTTACCAAACCCCACTTATGAAAAGTTAGATAGAGTTCTTATGTCAACCGAATGGGAGTTTAAATTCCCGTTGGTCTCTGTTCAAGCCTTGGACAGGGGCATCTCGGATCATACCCCTCTACTTCTTGTTACTGGCTCACCGGCTTTCTCGGGAAAACCTAGACCATTCAGATTTGAGTTGTGTTGGTTTGATCGAGAGGATTTATATGACAAAGTAGTCGAAATCTGGAATAGGCCGGTGAGAGGAAATAATTCTTTCCAACGTTGGAATCACAAATTAGGGGCTCTGCGAAGGTGTCTTCGTGGGTGGGCTTTGCATACTAATGGAATTTACAAACAAAAAAAATTCGAATTACAGTCGACTATATATGAGTTGGATATAGCTGCCGACGGAAGGGGTTTGACTGAGATCGAGCGAGAATGTTTAGCTCAGGCTCGGGAAAACCTAGCTGGTCTTCTCAGGGAAGAAGAAGTTAAATATTATCAGCGAGCTAAAGTGAAAGATGTCCTCTTAGGGGATAATAACACTAGATATTTTCAGATGATTACTAATAGTAAACACAGGAAGAAAATGATCTATTCCCTAGAAACTGAGGATGGGAAAATCGAAGGACATGCTAATCTACAAAATTATATAACCAAGTTTTACAAAGAGCTTTTTGGAGAGCCTGGGGAGAGTATGATATATCTAGACGAGGAACAAAATCATGATATTGTGAGAGTATCTCAGAATGAAAATGATATTTTAACGACTCAGTTTACTGAAAGCGAAGTTAAAGATGCTATCTTTCAGATGGAACATAATAAGGCACCGGGTCCAGATGGCTTCCTTGCTGAATTTTATCAAAGATTCTGGGAGGTCATCAAAGGGGATTTTTACTCAATGTTTTTGAAAGTGCATCTAGGCCCCTAATTATGTTTTGGATGATTAATAACAAACGATTAAGAGACTAATGGCTTAAATGAGTTTACAAGCGGTGATAGTCCCAAAGAAGCGATCTACGACGTTGTTGACCTCAAAACCTAAAAGATGAAGCTCGACTTAGCGAGATCTTTTATTTTATTGAGTCGATAGGATCGCCGTACTATCAAGAGGGATGGGAGTAGGTACCTAGAAATGATCTCGTGCTCGAAGAATATCTTTTGCAAAACAAGTTTTGAAAGTCTTTAAACACGACACTCACTTCTTGCTCATTTTGTCTTGATAACATCGGAATGTCCGATGGTATCGGATTCTCCGTGTGAGTGTTTTAGTGTCTTTGGATCTCTCGAAAAGTCGGATGTCCGATGGTTGATATCGGATCGTCCGATGTTGTTTGAAAAATTTTCTAAGTCTTTAAACTTGGATCTTCGGAAACATCGGAATGTCCGATGGTTGATATCGACGATCCGATGTGAACTGAAATTTTTCTAAGTCCTTGATCGAACTCTCGGGAATTATCGGAATGTCCGATGTTCAATATCAGACAATCCGATATACACTTAGATTTTACAAAGTTCTGAGTTCGTTGAAAACTCTTCGAATCATGAACATCCGATGTGTGAAATCGGATAGTCCGATGAGTGCTTTTCTCAAAGAAAATTTTGAATTTCTTGAGTGGAGTCGATCGGTGATTTGCAGCGATCGGATAGTCGATGTCCAACATCGGATAGTCCGATGTGGGTCTCGACAGGAGGCGAGCGGCTCTTTTTGTGTCTTGGCTATATATACCCCACCCTCTCTCATTTATGAGCACCTACGTGTACTAAGCATTAACTCTTCTCTTGCTATTTTCTTGCTCATTCTTGCTCTCTCTTGAGTTCATCCATGAGAAATTTGTTGAGAGATTGGAGCAAGTGATTTCTAGTGCCTTATTGCAAACCGGAAAGTTCTTTTGAGCACTAGGGTGATTTTCAAGAGGGATCTACACTCCATTTATTACTCTTGAGATTGAGGTCTCCTAGGCGGCTAGAGTCACCGGCGAGCTCTGAACTACGTGTGGGAGGCCGGAGTTTGTGAAGGTTCGAATCCACCTCAAGGAAGGGTTCAATCAAAAGTAGGTGAGTGCTTTGTGCAACACCTAGAGGAGTTGGGTTGTGCCTCAACGGAGACGAGGATCTCCTCAAAGATCCGAACTTGGGAAAAATTATTGCATCTCTTTGGTTTGTAAGTTTTCCATTTGTCCCCTTTTCATGCTTGGCTAAATCTTTTGGGGATTCAAGTATTCGGTAGCTACTTGTAGTAGATATTAGTGTAATCTTATACTCTTTAGTTGCCTTAGCTCTAAATCTTTATTTGGTAGCTACCTAGCCCTTTAAATTGCTCAGATCTACTTTTTAGGGTTTTCCTGCGCTCTGATCGGATAGTCCGAGTTCGCATATCGGATAGTCCGATATATATCGGATAGTCCGATATACAAGTCGGATATTCCGATATTTCCGCTGCTAATTAGGTCTTAAATTTTATTACGCCTATTCACCCCCCCCTCTAGGCGACTTTATCGATCCTTCAGTTTTAGGAGTTTTATGCAGGGAGTTTATCTCTTTTCAGTCTAAACTTTGGTGTCATATCCCTTTTACCAAAGGTTCAAGAGGTAAATAAAATACAGCAATACAGGCCCATATGCCTTCTGAATGTGAGTTTCAAAATCTTCACGAAAGTTGCTACGAATAGATTGAATTTGGTTGCGGATAATGTTGTTAGCCCAACTCAAACAGCTTTCATGCGTGGATGAAACATCCTAGAGGGAGTCGTCATATTGCATGAAACCTTGCATGAGTTGCATCGGAAACAACTTGGTGGAGTCATTTTTAAGATCGATTTTGAGAAAGCTTATGATAAAGTTAAATGGTTATTCCTGTTACAAGCCTTACGAATGAAGGGTTTCTCACCCAAGTGAATTTCTTGGGTTCAGTCTTTCATTTCGGGAGGCAGTGTGGTGGTGAATGTTAATGGGGAAATTGGAAACTTTTTCCAAACAAGGAAGGGACTCCGTCAGGGAGATCCTTTGTCACCCCTCTTGTTTAATATTGTTGCGGATATGTTGGCAATTTTAATTAAAAGGGCTAAGGAGCAAGGGCAAGTTGGTGGGGTAGTACCTCATTTGATTGATGATGGTCTGTCTATCCTACAATATGCAGATGATACAATACTTTTCGTGGATAATGACCTGGAAAAAGCACGTAATATGAAGTTATTGTTGTGTGCTTTTGAGCAGATCTCAGGGTTCCGAATTAACTTCCATAAAAGTGAGTTATTCTGCTTTGGGGATGCTCAAAACTCCTTACACCAATACATGGAACTGTTTGGTTGTAAGCATAGGAATCTACCTTTGAAATACTTAAGTATTCCTATTCATTATAGAAAACTACGAAAATCAGATTGAAAAATGGTAGAAGAGCGTTTTGAAAAGAGGCTTAGTAGTTGGAAAGGAAAGCATTTGTCGGTGGGGGGTCGACTGACATTGATTAATTCAGTATTAGGTAGCCTGCCAATGTATATGATGTCCTTTTTTATGGTCCCTAAAGGTGTTCTTAAGAAAATGGAGTATTTTCGTTCTCAATTTTATTGGCAAGGGGATGAGCACAAGAGAAAATACCGCCTTGCTAGATGGAGTATCTTATGTCAACCAAAAGATCAAGGAGGTCTGGGAATCCAGAATTTGAACTTTAAGAATATCGCTCTTCTAAGCAAATGGTTGTTTAAACTTTTAACATCAGAGGGTACTTGGCAACAGCTGCTTAGGAACAAATACTTAGGTTCTAAGTCCATAGGGCAAGCTGAGTGGAAATTAGGAGACTCACATTTCTGGTCTAGCTTAATGAAGGTAAAGCAAGATTTTCTTGGCTTTGGTACCTTCAAAATTAATAATGGATCACAGGTGAGGTTCTGGGAGGATATATGGCTTGAAATTGTCCACTTAAAGATCAATATCCTGGATTATATAGCATTGTTAGAAGGAAGTTTACAACTATTGCTGAGGTTCTATCAACATCACCACCAAATATTTCATGGAGGAGGTCGCTGATTGGACCAAAGTTAGTGGCGTGGAGCGAATTATTTTCACGTATCGCTAACATTACTCTAACGCCGATTGATGATGAGTTCCGCTGGAATCTATGCCAAAATGGCCAATTCTCGGTGAAATCTCATTATCAAGCATTGATTAAAAGTGACGTGCCCAATTTAAATAAACGTTTATGGAAGCTTAAAGTTCCACTCAAAATCAAAGTATTTATGTGGTACCTTAGGAGAAGAGTAATTTTAACTAAAGACAATCTAGCAAAGCGCAATTGGCAAGGTTGCAGAACATGTTGCTTTTGTCAAGAATCTGAGACGATTAGGCACTTGTTTTTTGATTGTCGATTTGCGCACACTGTGTGGACCTTAATATATTTGGCCTTTGGAATATCTCGTCCAACGTGCATTGCTAGACGCTAGTATGTTTGGTAGTTGGCTAGAGAGTTTTAGTCCAAATGTTAGAAATTTCGTTCTTCTTGGTGCTGCAGCTATGTGTTGGTCTATCTGGCTTAGTAGGAATGATATTGTCTTTTGCAAGAAAACCAATCATTCTCCTCTGCAGGCTATTTTTTCTATTACCCACTGGCTACGTACGTGGGCTGTGCTGCAGAAGATGGAGGAGCGAGCTACTTTGCAGGAGGCTACTCAATGCTTGGCACGGGTGACCAAGGACTTCTATTCCCGGGCACATGGGTGGCGGTCTAGTCTTTGGATTGATAGTCATTAGTGTGTGCATTTTCCTTTTAATTCATGTTTGGCTGTGTGCTTAAGTTAAGCAGAGGTCGGAAGTAATTTCAAGGACTTGTATTATCTCGATGTAATGTTCTTGAAATTAATAAAATGCTTCTAGTTTTCAAAAAAAAATTGGGGTGAAGTAAATTTATACACACAAATAATACAAGCATAAAAAAACGGCCTATGATACGTACGCGTTCCTCTACACGGTCTTCATGCTTGCATTTTGCAGACAGCCTCATCAGTCACGGTCCGATATTGCCGTGAATGTGATGGAGGTGCGCGTCGTCTCTTCAGACGACAGCGGAGAAGAGTGTGCCATGATGGAGGTCAGCAATGAGGAGGATGTGGCCTTGCTCCTGAGCGTGAGATCCCTTAAGTCTCTGATAACATCAGGCTTCTTGATCCTCTCCGAGTCGACGTCCATCTCACCTCTCAGCATGCTGACGACTGCGGACATGGTGGGTCGATGTTTCGTGACGTCCTGGGTGCACAAAAGCCCAACTTTCAAGAATCTGCAGGCTTCGTCAACATCCAAGTCATCACTCAAAGATCTGTCTATGATCTTATCCAAATGCCCCTGGTCATAGTAAGTCCATGTCTGCAAAGTGAGGAACCCCATTGGTGATCAGTCTCTCCGTAGTATAGCTCTAAATAACAGAAGCTCCAATTCAGAGATTTGGCCCCTAGCTGGCATCTCCAATTTTACTAATTGAGGTACTAACATGTATAAAATGGTAGCTAAAGCATGGAATACGCATTATGGAATGAGCTACTTTGAAAATCCGTAAACCACTGCTCTCTCACTCCTTGCGACTTACATTCATTTGAACTGAAAGGTGGAAATAAAAGGGTTTCGAACAGAAATGTCAAGCATTAAGACATGGCAATGAATTTAGTGATAAAAAAGGAATGTCGAAGCAACATCATTCATCTCAAGTGGACAAGTTCTGTACGCTGTGGGTTGTCCAACAAAATAGGTTTTTTATGTTACCTAATAGAATAATGGAGTAGTAGTCAAGTGTTTGTATTTTGAATATAATCCCATACCTTCTCAAGAAGAATCTGATCCTCATAGGGCAAACTTGTATCAGTGTTGCATCTTCCACTGACTATTTCTACAAGCAGAACACCAAAGCTGTAAACATCTGACTTCCGTGTCACTTGTCCTCGAATGGCGTATTCAGGAGCCAAGTAACCTCTGCGAGCAAAACTACAGTGTGAGAGCAGTAGAGGGGTGATGACATACTAGTTTGGGTTTTTATTCTATTCAATTTTAATATGCTTAGTAAAAGCTAGCATCTGTCTGCACTCCTTGCTTAGATCACTACAGGTTTTCAAGATAAATGGATTAATGGAGAGGCATATCTGTGTGAGTCTAGTGGTAAGTAGAGCTATAAAAAAAAGCTCGAGATGAGCTATTCAAGCTCGGCTCGAGCTCCAAATGAGCCGAGCTCGAGCCTGATCCCGAGCTCGTGAGCCTCAATGAGCCAAGCTCAAATAGCTCGCAAGGCATGGTAAATTTACAGATCACTTGTAAACATTATTGTATGACAACTCTTACCGAGTTTACTTGAACTTGAGCTTTTTTATTGTTGAACATTAGTGCATGTTGAATTGTTGATTGTTACCGAGCCGAGCTCGAACCCAGGTCCAAGCTCAGATCCCAACTCAAGCTCGCCTCGAGCTTTTACTGAGCTCGAGCTTGGGAGGCATTTACAACCCTAGTGGTAAGTTCTTCTCCCAACTAAGTTTCATTCCAATCTACTCAGGAGAGAACACAAGGTATAAGTAAACATATAGCAAAGCGGATGCACAGCTATATGTTCAGGTTCAATATAATAATTTTCACTTACAGTGTTCCTGCTACCCTTGTGCTAACATGTGATACATCCGAGGGTAGAAGCTTTGCTAAACCGAAATCAGAAATTTTGGGGGTAAGATCTTTATCGAGAAGTATATTGCTAGCTTTGATGTCCCGGTGAACAATGTGAGGGCGGACAACATCATGGAGGAATGCTAGTCCCTGGGCAACACCAATGCAAATATTTACTCGAGTTCTCCAGTTGAACTGGATGTTGCTACGTCCAGAACCTAAAAAATGTCAAGAACAAGAAGGTTTATGGCTTCTGAACAATTTTCAAGCAGAAAAAGAATATAGAAGATTCACTAATAGAATGTACCTAGAAGGGTTTGTGCAAGGCTATTATTTTCAAGATAATTATAGACAAGGATCCTGTGGCTTCCTTCCACACAACAACCATGAAGTTTGACAAGATTCTCATGTGAAACGCCGGAGATTGCAAGGAGTTCATTAAGAAACTCGTTCACACCTTGTCTAGACTGCAAAGACAGCACCTTTACAGCAACAGCTGTTCCATCCTTGAGCGTTCCCTGAAATGGTAAGTTGGCAAATTTCAAACACATGCCTTTTGTTCCAGTCCAGTATCCAATGCATAAAGATTATGCTATTACCTTGTATACAGGTCCATAACCTCCCTCACCAATCTTATTGGATTGGTCAAATTTTGATGTCGCCCTAACCAGCTCACTATATCTGTATCTTGTTATATTCTCAGCACTGGAGAAGCCTGCAGAAGGTTAAATGTTACAAACAAAAGCAGATTGTACAAAAAGTAAGGGCGCATCGGTGATTTTCCATGAAACTGTAATCATAAGCGATCTTACCTTCATCACATGGCGGGTCGTTTTGTTGCTGGCTCCCCCTTGTCCTCTTGAAAAAGAGAGAAAAACAACTCATTACTGAGATGTTTCAATTTTCAAGCTCCGGTACACAACGTTGTGCTGTGGTTCATTTAACTGAGATGTCAGTTCAATATCGATCTATGCACAGGCACAGAGTTTACCGGCCTTCAACAACAACCATAGTATCCTGAAACAGGAGAACGTGAACAGAGATTATGGATTTATGGTTACCTAAAAATATGTTGTATGTACAATGTACGACCTACATCTCCAATTCAATATTTCCATTTTGGCAAAACTTATCTCCACAACATGGCGGGTGCTGGGAACTGCATATTGTTAATGCACTTTGGTAGTAATGAAAACTGAAACAGAAACTTCATGTTACTAAAGTCAGTATAGAATGTATATGGTATCATATATGCATTGAAGCGTCAAAAATGTCCTAAGTAGTTTCATGGCAGAGTAATTGCAGGATTTTTTTTTGTTTCAAAAGGTCCAGACAAACTAATAGCTCTTTAATTTTTCTTAAGAAATAAATTTAACGGTAGAGACGCCGTTGCACAAAGAAAATGCTCCAGATTTGCATGTGCTCCCATAAACTGCCACTGCAGCCACTAGTTTTTGTACGTCACGCGTATCATGGTGCCCTGCCACGATGGTGTCCCATTTCGGCATTTCTTATAGGAAAATACTTCAACCACTCAGTACATAATACGATAATCATATATCATTTCTTTCAAAAAAAATAATCATATATCACATAAGTTCACAGCTAGTTCATAGATAATATGACAAGATATAGCTAATTAACTAAGTAGAAACTTTCAAGACTTCAATTTCAACAGACCATAAAAACACATAATAAGATAGCCAGGTAAAAGACATGACATAGCGTTAATGTCATGTCTACATGTAGATCGGGTGTGCCTTGCTCAGTCAAATAAGGGGTTTTAGGGTTGATTGGTATCGGCAAAGAATCAGAGAAGTATTGAGAATTATTTTCTTTCGTTGAAAAAAAAGGAAATTCACCTATACGTGATACGTGCAAGATACGTATCGGAGCATATTGATGCCATATCTGTATCCGATACGGTACAGGCCAGTGTTGTGAAGTATCGATGTAAGTTTGTAACTTAGATGAGAAGTCACCCTACCTAAATTTCATCTATAGACAAACAAAGTATGCTGCCTCGAAGGCCCTCATTGCTTCCAGCCTGAAGCAGGACGATGGGTTATAGGCTTATTGCTACTGACGACCAGAGCCCTCATTGCTACTGACGACCAGAGTCCGCATAAGTACTAAAATTCCATCACAGAGCAATCAAGTCAACAGGGTAACCTAGTGATCTTTCCTCAATTATGCTCTCTTATTAGATCTTTGACACAGAAAGCGCTCTTCATTTGTCTCCTAATCCCTTGCGTAAGAAAGGAACCACACCAACAGCGTCAAGCACCAATGATTTAAGGAACCACACGACCAGCAAGCCAAGAGAACAAGAAAAATCGAATCTTTCTTCGCAAGATCCAGAAAGCACGGGCAAACTCACCCGAATCCAACCGGCAAACCGGAAGATCCTAGCGAGGCAACACCCGACGACGGTTACCGGAGCCCGCAAAAGAAACTCGCCAGAGCCTCCCAGCTCGCTCCGTCGGCGGCGCACGCCGTCGAGAGATACAGGAGGAGGAGATAAAAAAATGGTGGCTTTTCTTGGCTTCGAAAGTTTGACTTCTCCAAAGCGAAACCAGCGAAACCGCGAAACATAAAGGGAAGAGGGACAGGGATACAGAGAGCTCAAGCCGAACAAAGAGCGACAAGTCAAACCATTCACTTCGCCAGCCGTCCCGGCCCGGCCCGGCCCGGACCGGACGGAAGCTTGGGCTCGGGCGAGTGGGGCCACGGCCCGTGAGAAGGTGGGCCCGTGAGAAGCTTTTGGCAGCTTTAGGCTCTGTTCGGGGAGCATAACTATTTTGAAAAACTGTTTTTGTTTTCTGGATTGAAAATTAGCTATACTTTTTTTTTAAGAAATCATTTAATAAATAGCTAGTTTTTCTCAACAATAAGCTGTAAAAGTAGATCTAGTCCAACTTTCAGCTTTTAGCTTTTGCTAGTTATATATGGCTTCTAGATTATACCAAAAACTGTTTAAAAGCTGAGTTGTTTGGAAGGATTTATTGGGTTTTCAAAACTGAAGGTGACTTAAAATTCAAGAAATAGGGCCTCGGTTGAGTTGGAATTTTTCTTTTAAAAAATAGTAATGATTCGACACGAACATCAGACTATGGAGGAAAAATCTGACACTAATCACACTGCCCACCTAAACTTCTTTTAGGGTCTTCTTTTCCCACGGTCCCACCACTCGATGACCTTTTTGCTCGCATCTGACGATTCCTCCACCCAAATAATCTCCTCTTCTGCACCCAAAAAATGATATCGCTCCTTATTTCTCTACTACCTTCTCTAGCTACATGTTCCCATCCCTCAATCCCTACAAGGCTGCAACTCTTTCTCCTCCCATTTCTTCCTCTTACCTAATCAAATATCTCTCACAACCTATTCCACAATGGTAGCAACAAGAATAGCAATCATAACCATATCGGTATCACAAATCAACCCCCTTCCTTGCCCACACAGTTGCTATAAACTACATCCTCCTGATAGCACCATGGTTGAGTATGCGGCCACATTGGTGACTAAGGACCACCCCATGACCTCCTCCTCGTCTATAGAGGCCTGCAAGCGGTTCTCTCTCTAGTGTGAGAAGCTACCGTTGCCGGATTTGTTGGGAGGAGGCCATTGTCGCTGGATCTGGTACGGGAATCAGCTGTTGTCGTTGGATCTTATCGGGGAAGCCAACGTTGCCACTAGAGTCCATCTAATCTAGTTTGTTACAACATCCTTTCTCATCTGTTGTAAGTATTGTTTGGTTTTGTTGTAATCCATACTATCAAAATGCTATATAGAGTAGTTTATTTTTGTAGTTATTTATGTTAGTTATTGCATATGTTTTTAAAAATTATTGTACAAGTCATTCTCATTATTGCAAGAAGTATTTAATTTTTTGCTGTAACATTTTGATTTCATGTATGCAACAATCAGTAGCAACCGATGCAACATCAAGATTTGTTGTTGTAAATCGGCATGTTTTTTATACTCTTGTTAGATTTGATGTGTCTTCTCTGATTTATTTTTGTTGTAGATGTTCTCCTAAATTGTTGCAACAACTATCTTTGAATGTTGCCATTATTTTTTTTTCAAATGTTGCAACATTGTAACATTAGAATTTATTTGATTCGGATACTTAAACTAGTTTTAAACCGTACCTCAATTCTATACTTGTGGTTTTTATCCAACTTTTAGTGAGAATTTTTATAGTTTATCTATTTTTTAGGATATTCACTTCTTTTTCATATTTTGTCGCATATGTTGATTGCAAATGTCGCACATATTCTTGAGTAGTTTTGTGCCTCGCCAACGCATACTATGGAAAGCTTTTCATCGTAGCTGAGCGCTAAAAAAGACTTGAAATTGACTTTGACCTAAGCCCAGAAACGTGTGAGGCTCTGCGCAGTGCACGTCTATTTTGCTGTCGCTGCTTCCGGGCGGCCCCTGGCCTGCTGGCCATTCATCTCTTCAAAGAAAAAGGCCTTAGTTGAGTTGGAATTTTTCCAAAAAAAAAAACCTAATGACTTGTGTCTAGACATCCGAAATTTTCGGATACATTGTAACATTTTTTTCATACGCGTGCAACATTTTTCGTCAACGCGTGCAACATTTTCCTTCGACAAACAGTGAAATTCGCTACAGTAAACGGATGTTGCAAGCGTTCAAACAAAATGTTGTATGCGTAGGAAAAAAATGTTGCATGCGTAGAAAAAAAATATTGCAAGAGGCGTCCGATGAAATAAACAGTAATCGAACGTCCGAACGTTAGTATCTCAAAAAAAAAAAGAGAGCTGAAATTGACTTTGATCGAAGCATAATGCAGAAACTTGTGATTTTGCCGTCGCTGCTTCCGGGCTCTGGCCATTCACTTCTTCAAAGAAAAAGACCGGCGATAGCTGGCCGGTGATACAGACAAACGATATTACTAAATGTTATATCGCTCTTCAGAGAATTTGAGAAGACAAACCGCCAAGACATCGTTCTCGTTCTCAGGAGGAGCTTCTTGGAAGGTAATCGGTGGTGGTGGTGGAAGCTTATGGTCAAATTTTCTCTTGATTAATTTGACCAAGGATGCGTATGCAGTATCTGATTAATTTGACCCAGTATGCGTATGCAGTATGATGCGGTGGTGAACGCCTCGTTTCCACGTCACTGCGGTTCTAGAAAGGGAACGTAGGTGTAGCCGTGCCCGTGCAGGGTCAGTTCCGGTAGAAGCTGTTTTTTTTGTTTCTAATTAAAAAACAACGGTAGTTTTTTATAAGAGACTTTTTAATAAATAGTTAATTTTTCTTAGAAATAAATTATAAAAACAGATCTAGACCAGTTTTTTATTTTTGCTTTTATTAATTATATATGGTTTTTAGCTTACATCAAAAATTACTTAAAAGCCAAACAGGGCTGTAGATGCCTTCGAACACCGGCCAGGCTTTGCTTGTTACTAATCCTGGAATTCCGGCCGTCTCTGTCTGGCCTTGATTTCACGCTAGTTTAGAGCATTACCGTAGCATAGATGATTAGTATCTATATACTCTCTCCAGTTACAAATAGTTGTCGTTTTAGATATCGATATGGTCTTCAAAACAAAGATTTGAACACTAATTTCTACTGTAATACATGTAATAATTCCAATAAAATTATAGTATTATGAAAGTAAGTTTTAAAACGAATCTACATATATGATTTTCACATATCCAATATAAATATTTTAAAATATATCAATAGCTTAAGTTTTAAAAGTTTGACCACATGTAACCCAAACTGTCAAGTTTTTGTGAACCATAAGGAGATATCTTAAGTTTATCTCTATCAGATTCTATAATATTTTAATTATAGTATAAAAATGTGCTTATTATAGACGATAACTGACGGAATGATGTTTTATGTTGGGAAAAGACAACTTTACTCTCTCTTCTTCTTTCTTTCGTATCAACAAAATTCTTACATGGCAAAGCATGTAGACAGTCGATATCGCGCTATCGTATATGCCATTAGTAGCTAGCCGGCAAACTAGCAAATCAGCTACGCATGTGATTAATATGCTTAGATTCAAGGGGATCGACCGGCGTGATAATACAATAATCTAGCGAAGATGGAGAGAAAGCGAACTAGGCACTTGACAAAATATGGTGCAGAGCGCACTGCAAAGTGCATAGACCATTGGTTCACTCGCTAGCTGATTACAGTTCAGATTCAGATGATTCAGACTCAGCTTTCGATCGCCGACCGCGGGACATAAACCAATTGTAACATTCCAGTTTTTGAGCTTCTTTGTTCTTGAATTTCAAAATCCGAACCAGTTGCAATTTATTCGATTCAATCTAGCTTAATTTGAATTTTTAAAAGTTAAAAGGATTTAATTTGACTAATCTATACCTCAAATTAAATATTTCTAGTTTTCATTGGGTTCCTTGTGCTTCGTGAAATTTTTTCTGTATTTTTAGAGATTTTTCGGAATTTATTTGCTATTTATTTGGATTTATTGAAGTTTATTTGGATTTTCTGTTATTTCCTTTTACTCGAAATCCTTTTCTTTTTTTTAATCTCTTTCGGGCCCACTCCTGTTTTCCCCCGCCGGCCCGCTTCTATTTCCTTCCCCAGCCCATCGCTATTCCCCTCCGCCCGGCCCGCTTCGCAATGCACCAGCCCAACCCATTAATCTTCACCGAAAACCCTAGTTTACTTCAATATCCACCGTTGGATCTCAATCCAACGGCTGTCCCACGCCCGTGTCGTTTTATCTCGGCCGAAACCCTAGCTTCCACCGATCGTAGCCATTGATTTCCGATCCAACGGCCGAGTCCCGCCGCATCGCATCTCACCGAAAACCCTTAGCGCCGCAACCGTCGGATTCCGATCCAACGATCGTCCTCCGCCCGCACAGCCAAAACCCTAACCCTATCTCTTACCTTTCCTCGCTGATGGATCCTGATCCAACGGATGCGCTTCGTCCTGCGTTTTTCCACCGCCCGATCTAAACCGCATCGACGCCCAGAGTTGTGCCACGTCGCCCCTTACCGCTGCCGCCACCCGTAACCCTAGCCACGCGATGAGCTTCGGCTTCCGTGTCGTTTTGCGTGTCCCGAGGACTATTTAAGCCGCCGCCGACCCCGTTCCGAGGTTCGCCTCTTTCTGTCGCTCAGTTTCCCCCATTTCTCGCCGGCTGGGACGCCGCCGTGCGCTCCCACGCCCTCGCCGAAACCGCCGTCGCGAAGCCTTCTCCACCGTGTGTCTTTGCCGTCGGTGAGTCTCCGTCGCTGTTCTTGGTGTCGTTGTGTTTGCCTCGTGATCTTCTCTCTAATCCGCACTAGCTCGTGTCCGATCCAGTGCCGCTTCGCCGTTTGCCCTGTTGTCTTCTCCAAGTCCGGCGGAAGAGCACAGCCACTTCGCCGTCGTTCCTCCTTCACAAATCTCCACCGTCCGATCAATCTCCTGCGTCCCGGATCGCTCCACGTCTTCTTCGCCGTGCCCCCGCTTCGTCGCCGTCCGATCGGGTCTCAACGCTCAGATCTACGTCGCGTCACGCCCGGTAAGCCGCTTCGTCACCCTCCTCGTAGTCGCCCCGTGTCTGCCGCGTCACCGCCACCTCAGCTTAGCCTTCCGCGTGGCCGTCCTCATCAGCGACGCCGTGTCGCCGTGTCGCGCTGAGTCAGCCGTCACCTGGCGCCGCGTGCCAACCACGTGTGCGCCACGTCGCCGCCACGTCCGCCCTGGATCTGCATTGCGCCACATGTTAGCCACGTCGTCGCCACGTCAACCCTAATTCTCCGCGTAGCGCCCACGTCATCGTGCCTCCGCCACACCACCCGTGAGCCTATCCCTGAACCCGGTTCACTGTGAACCGTGTCGCTGACGCGTGGACCCCATGTGTTAGGGGCATTTTCTCTTTATTTTTTGTGATTTTCCCGAAAATCTGAATCCAGCCAATCCGAAGCCGACACGTGTCGCCCCTAGCAATTTTCTGATTTTCTCTCCCGAGGAACTTCCGAAGGCCCGTTCTCCTCCGTTCGAACTCCGAATCGAGTGATTCAAATTTCTAAATTCGTCTAAAATCATGCTCTATCTGCCAGTACCCTTATTTTGCTTTTTGGATTTTATTTGAATTTATTTTATTTATTTTGTTCTCGTTTTACGTGTAGACGACGCAGTTGAAGTGCAAGCGGAGCATCCGACGGAGGTAGCACCAGCGGGAGGCGTTGAAGGCAAGTTTTCCTTGAACATATTCAGCCTAAATTTCATGAAAAGATATTTTATTTTAAATTATGCAGGCTATCATTTTGAGTAAAGTACTTTAAATGAAATTTTAATGTTTAGCTAAAGTCCGATTTGGTTATGCCCTCATTGATATTAATTGTGACAACCTTGACACCTTAGGAAAACATTAAGTACTGTAATTATTGATAATTGATAATTTGGTATGGGACGGTAGAATTGCTTAGTCTTGCTTAAATACTTCGGTACCTTACCATTATGGAAATTCTTTCAATCATGGTTCAAAATTAATTGTGAAATTATGGCAATTGGTATTGCTGGTATTATTAAATTGAAGTAAAATGAAAATGGTTTAGACTAGGGCGGATGGTTGTTTGGTGGGTGCGGGATGCATGAGATCTGGTTTAGTGTTTGTTCCGCCCTAGTCAATTAAGGACCGAGGCGTGTGTTACCTTGGACCAAGCTTTACCGTACAACCACAAGTCTATATGGGTACGACCTAGCTAAGTAATTTGTGCGTGTCGTTATTAGCTTTGCCATTGGGTTGAATGGGGTGTCGGGTAGACACTTGCAAGGCGCAAGAGGGGGCTTCTGTACTAGGTGGATGTAACCCTAACAGCGGTGAAACCTTAGCGGGCGAAGTTGGTAGCGGTGTCGTACATTGTAAAGGCCTTGTCATGATCTCTCTGCCGACACACCAAAGGAAGTGTGTTAATAGCTTGGCAATAAGGGAAGATCATGTCTTGTGGGTAAAGTGTACAATCTCTGCAGAGTTAAAACTACTTGAGTAGCCGTGCCCACGGTCATGGGCAGGCGCGATACGCTAGCACATTGTAGATTTTCTGGTTTTGGTTTTAAATGAAAATGGTTTTGGAAAACCGTGAATGGATGGAACTCTCGGGTTTTGAATTTGGCGGTTGGAGCCAATTGGGTGGTTGGAACCTATGGAATTGTTATACATCAAAATTCAAATGCTATTTATTTACATTTTGTCAAATACTGCTTTATGAAATTACTATTGCTATTTCAAGTTAAATTCAGCTTTATGCAAATAAACCATATTATGCCTTCAATTGTTAGCCTTGCATTTAGTTATCATGCATTAAGTTTCCAAGACTTGCGGAGTACGGTGTGTACTCACCCTTGCAACATTCAAATTTTCTCAGAGGAGTTTGCTGAAGTTGAAGGTGAATATGATTTCTATGCGTGTGGATTCGATGAAGGCGATCCGGACTACTAGGGCGCGCTCCCCAGTCGATTTCCTGTGGGCACATGGATTGGCTCTTTTTGTTGCTACTGTTTAATTTTCCGCCGCTACTTACCAACTTAAGCCATAAGGCTTGTTACTTGTAATAATGTATTTACAATGCTATTTCCCTTTTGCTTATTTACTGTTGTTTACTTTGTGATATGACTATGTTATCATCACTGTGCTTGCTGAGTGTGCTAGCTGTTCCTGGACTAGCACGGTTATACTCAGAGGGGTCGGATTTAGAAATCCGGGTCCCGACAGAGGTGGTATCAGAGCCATATCGACTGTAGGTCGTAACCCTAGTTAGAATGGTCTTTTAGAATTTCAAAATTATTTTCTAAATCAAACCAACCAATTGGTATTTAATAGTTTGTCTCCTCTTACCTTATTCCTAGGTTCTTATTTCTTTCCTTTACTGAAATATTATTTTGAAAATTAAATTTGATCTTATCTCCTGAAATTTCTCTAAGTCTTCGGTCGTCTGCAAGAATTCTAATCAAGGAAGATGATGGTCATTGTTCTCTTCAAGACCAGTGGAAGTATTGCTAGAAGGATCAAGTTGACGGAAGAATGCCCGAAAGGATTGTTTGAAGAATAGGTACTAGTGCCCAGCAGCGTTGGAGCTCGTTGTCCCTTCTTCGCTTAGTGACGTGTAGTCGGAGTTTATTTGGTTTTGGTTGCTTGCTTGTTGGGTGTGTTGTACATTTGCCCTAGGCATTGTGCTGTAGCCACCTTTTCGTTGGAGTTTTAGTTGCTTGTTTTGCCTTGGAATGGCTACCTCCCTAGTCTCCTTATCTTTTGCTTTTCCTTTTCATCTATCCTTGGCCGTTGCTTCAGATGGAGAGTCAGAGCAGAGGTCGTGGAGCTGGTCGCAGAGGCCGTGATCGTGGTCGTGGCCGGGCATTGCCACAAGAGCAGCAGGATTCCTCAGAGCAGCAAGGTCAGTCAAAGGAGGAATTGCCACCGCCACCACCGTTTCAACCTCAGATAGCAGATATGCAGCAAATGATGGCAATGCAGCTTCAGCTTTTGCAAGCCCTTGCTCAGAACATGGTGAACAATCGAGAGCCGGCACTGTATGGCCCGGTGATCTGACCTCGATCGAAGCTTGGAGAGTTCATGAGGACCAGACCGCCTATCTTCTCGGGAGCTGGTGAACCCTTGGAGGCAGACGATTGGCTAAGGGATGTCGAGAAGAAGCTCCAGTTGGCTCTGTGTGATGACCGCGAGAAAGTGCTTTTTGCCAGCCACTAGTTGAAAGGAGTTGCTGCTACTTGGTGGGACAACTTCTGTGCAGCCCATCAGAATGCTCAAGCTATCACATGGGAGGAATTCACCGAAGCCTTCAGAACTGCTCATGTGCCAGCGGGTATCATTGAAATGAAGAAGCAAATTGAAGTGTTACAAGAGAAAGGATTTGTTCGTCCCAGTTCATCGCCTTGGGGAGCGTCAGTTCTCTTTGTGAAGAAGAAGGATAATAGTTTGCGCATGTGCGTGGACTACAGAGCCCTGAATGAAGTCACCATCAAGAACAAGTATCCTCTGCCCCGGATTGACGACCTGTTTGATCAGTTGAAGGGTACTTGCATCTTCTCCAAGATTGATCTGCGATCTGTCTATCATCAGTTGAAGATAAGGCCGCAAGACATTCCGAAGATAGCCTTTGCCACTCGATATGGATTGTATGAATTCATAGTCATGTCCTTTGGTCTGACTAATATCCCAGCCTATTTCATGAATCTGATGAACAAGGTGTTCGTGGAGTATCTGGACAAGTTTGTGGTGGTATTCATAGATGATATTCTTATCTATTCTCGAGATGAGGTTGAACATGAAGGACACTTGAGAATGGTGTTGGAAAAACTCAGAAGCCATCAGTTGTATGCCAAGTTCAGCAAGTGTGAGATCTGGTTGACAGAAGTTGCTTTCTTGGGTCATATCATTTCTGCTGGAGGTGTCTCAGTGGATCCGGAAAAAGTGAAAGGTGTGCTTGATTGGAGACAGCCCAAATCAGTGCCTGACATCAGAAGTTTCATTGGCTTAGCGGGTTACTACAGAAGATTCATTGAAGGATTCTCAAGAATTGCAAGACCGCTTACCCAGTTGCTGAAGAAGGAGAAGAAGTTTGAATGGACTGAAGCTTGCGAGTAAAGCTTTTCAAGAATTGAAGAAAAGATTGACCACAGCCCCAGTGCTCACTTGCCCCAATATTCAGAAAGGCTTTGAGATTTTCTGTGATGCTTCAAGACAGGGTATGGGATGTGTTCTGATGCTGGAAGGTAAGGTAGTCGCA
Organism: Guadua angustifolia; assembly: GCA_036346375.1. NCBI lineage: Eukaryota > Viridiplantae > Streptophyta > Magnoliopsida > Poales > Poaceae > Guadua > Guadua angustifolia. The sequence goes on from CM070510.1 coordinate 61,712,780, forward strand.
TACGCCTCGCGGCAATTGCGACCACATGAGGAGAACTATCCAACCCATGACTTGGAAATGGCTGCTGTTGTGCATGCACTGAAGCTATGGAGGCATTATCTCATTGGAAATCGTTGCGAGATCTTCACCGACCACAAGAGTCTGAAATACATCTTCACCCAAGCAGACCTGAACCTGAGACAAAGAAGATGGTTGGAATTAATCAAAGATTATGATGCGGGAATACATTACCACCCCGGCAAGGCCAATGTGGTTGCTGATGCCCTAAGCCGAAAGAGCTACTGCAATAATGTGATGATTCAAGAAGGACAGCCTGCTCTTCACGAGGAATTTTAGCATTTGAATTTGGGATTAGTGGCAGAAGGCTATGTTGCTGCTTTGGAGATTCAACCAACCCTGGTGGACCAAATCAAAAAGATGCAGAGGTCAGATAAGGAAGCTGCTAAGATCAAGGACAGAATAAAGGAAGGTAAAGCCCCAGGATTTTCTGAAGATGAGGAAGGAACAGTGTGGCTTGGACAGAGTATCTATGTGCCAAATCAGAAAGAAATCAAGCAATTGATACTGAAGGAAGCGCATGAGTCAGCGTACTCAATTCACCCAGGAAACACCAAGATGTATCATGATCTTCGAGGTGTGTATTGGTGGCCAAGGATGAGAAAGGAAATTGCAAAATACATAGCTATGTGTGATGTGTGCCAGCGAGTCAAAGCTGAACATCAGAGGCCAGCAGGTTTGTTGCAGCCATTAAAGGTGCCCGAATGGAAGTGGGAAGAAATTGGGATGGACTTCATCACAGGACTTCCGAGGACCAGGTCAGGGTATGATTCAATTTGGGTTGTGGTGGATCGACTGACGAAGGTTGCATATTTCATTCCGGTGAAGACAACCTACAAGGGAGATAAGCTTGCAAAGCTGTATATGTCAAGGATTGTGTGTCTGCATGGTGTGCCCAAGAAGATTGTTTCAGATTGAGGAACACAATTCACAACAAGATTCTAGCAGAAATTGCAGGAAGCTTTGGGTACCAATCTGAACTTCAGTACAGCCTATCACCCTCATACGGATGGACAGACTGAGGGGGTAAATCAAATTCTGGAGGATATGTTGAGGGCGTGTGCATTGTCCAAAGCAACCAGTTGGGATCAAAGTTTGCCCTATGCAGAATACTCATACAACAACAGCTATCAAGCAAGTTTGCAGATGTCGCCGTTTGAAGCTCTGTATGGCAGAAAGTGCAGGACACCTCTCTGTTGGAATGAGACAGGTGATCGTCAAGTCTTCGGTCCTGATATTTTGCAAAAGTCTGAGGAACAAGTGAAGATGATTCAAGAAAGGTTGAGAGCAGCGCAGTCAAGGCAGAAGAGTTATGCTGATAACCGCAGAAGAGAATTGACCTTTGCTCCTGGTGATTATGTGTATCTGAAAGTCTCCCCGCTCAAAGGAATGCGACGATTCCAAATTCGTGGAAAGTTGGCACCAAGATTCATTGGACCGTTCCCAATTCTAGCTAGAAGTGGAGAAGTGGCTTATCAGCTGGAGTTGCCACAGCAGTTGTCAAATGTGCACAATGTCTTCCATGTGTCGCAATTGAGAAAGTGCCTCAAAGTGCCAGAAAGTCAGATGTAGTTGGAAGATGTTGAGTTGCAGGAGGATCTTTCCTATCCAGTGTGCCCGATCAGAATTCTGGAGGAAGCTGAGCGCAGGACAAGGAACAAGGCGATCAAATTTTGCAAAGTGCAGTGGAGCAACCATCCAGAAGAAGAAGCCACCTGGGAGCGCGAAGAGGATCTTCAAGCAGAGTACCCCAGCCTCTTTTCCTGGTTAGTCCAAATCTCGGGGTCGAGATTTTCTGTTAGGGGGAATTTTGTGTTTTGGATGATTAATGACAAACGATTAAGGGACTAATGGCTTAAATGAGTATATAAGCAGGTGTTAGTCCCAAAAGGAGCGCATCTACGTACGTTGATGACCCTCAAAAGTGAAAAGAAGAACGGCGTCGACTTAGCGTAGATTTTTCATTTAATTGAGTCGATAGGTTTGCCGTACTATCAAGAGGGATGGGATGTTGATGCTTTTGAAATGATCCTAGTGCTCAGATGAACATCTTTTATAAAACAAGTTTTGGAAGTCTCCTAGCATGACACTCACTTTGCTGTCTTTTGTGTACTGATATCATCGGATAGTCCGATGTTTATATCGGATAGTCCGATGGTATCGGAGTCTCCGGTGTGAGTGTAGTTGCTACATTTGGATCTCTCGGGAAATATCGGACTGTCCGATGGTTTATATCGGAACATCCGATGTTGTTTGGGAATTTTTCTAAGTCCTTGAGCTGGAACTCTCGGGTTTTATCGGAATGTCCGATGTCCCATATCGGACAGTCCGATATACACTTAGAAAGATTTTGGAAGTTGTTCTCGCTCTGAAACTCTTGGGTTTTATCGGAATGTCCGATGTCTCATATCGGACAGTCCGATATATACTTAGCGTATTTTTTTTGGGTTGGTGCGATTGTTGAAAACTCTCTGGAATCATCGGAACATCCGATGTGTGAAATCGGATAGTCCGATATGTGCTTTTTCTCAGTGGAATTTGAATTTTTGAGTGGAGTTGATCTGGGAGTTTCTACATATCGGATAGTCCGATGTCTGGCATCGGATAGTCCGATGTGGGGTCTGACACAGGGCAGAACGGCTATATTTTGTGTCTTGGCTATAAATGCCCCACTCTCTCCCTCATTTACTTTCACCTACCTGTGTGTTGAGCATTAACTCTCTTCTTGCTATTTTTCTTGCTCTCTCTCTCTCTCTTGAGTTCATCTTTGAGAAATTAGTTGAGGGATTGGAGCAAGTGTTCTTAGTGCTTTGTTGAAAACCGAGAAAATCCATTTGAGCACTTGGGTGATTTTCAAGAGCGGGTCTACACTCCATTTATTACTCTTGGAGATTGAGGTCTCCTAGACGGCTAGGAGTCACCGGTGAGCTCCGATCTTCGTGTGGGAAGCGCGGGAGTTTGTGAAGGTTCGATTCCACCTCCGCAAGGGAAGGAATCAAGAAGTGAAACCGGCGAGTGCTTGGTGCAACACCGGGAGGAAAGTGGTCAAGAGGGACCCGGGCTTTGTGCCTCCTCAACGGAGACGTGGGATCTCCTCAAAGATCCGAACTTCGGGAAAAATCTCTGCATCCCTTTGGTTTGTGAGTGTTCTATTTGTTTTCCCCTTTTTGCTTAGCCTAATCTTTTAGGGATTCAAGTTTTTGGCAGCCTCTTGAAGTAGATATTGGTGTGATCTAATATTCTGGAAGTTGTCTTAACTCTAAAATTTCATTTGGTAGAAATCTTGCCCTTCAATCTGCTCAGATCTACATTTTAGGGTTTTCTTGCGCTCTGATCGGATAGTCCGACTTCTCATATCGGATAGTCCGATATATATATCGGACAGTCTGATATCAAGGTCGGACATTCCGGTGGTTCCGCTGAAAATTAGGTTTTAGTTTTTATTAACGCCTATTCACCCCCCCTCTAGGCGACTTTATCGATCCTTCAATTGGTATCAGAGCCAAATCTCTATAGTTTGGCTTAACCGCTTGGAGAATCAATATGTCGCAAGGAGATAAGACTATCGAAGGCCTTACCCAACCTAAGGGTACGGGTGACGGTATTGGGGTTGCAATTCCATTTGATTATAATTCCCTCGGTGTCTCAAGCTCTTCCTCATATGTTTCCGTGCCCTCCGGTCGAGCGCCTCATTTCGATGGCACTCACTATGCGGCATGGAAACATAAGATGAAGATGCACTTGAGATCACTTCACCCTTCTATTTGGAAGATTGTGCAAACAGGTTTTCAACCCGTCGATCCAGACAACCTCACCCCTAAAGAAGACAAAGCTCAACACTTCAACGATCTAGCCGTCAACGCTTTATTCAATGCCTTAAGTGATTCTGAGTTCAACCGTGTAGATGGACTCGAAGAAGCAAAGGCAATCTGGGACAGACTCATGGTCACACATGAAGGAATATCAAGTGTCAAGGAATCAAAGATCGAGCTCATCATTGGTGAGCTAAGTCGGTTCACTTTGGAAGATGGTGAATCATATACTAAGATGTTTGACCGCTTGATGGTGCTTGTGAATCAAGCAAAAGTTCTTGGGTGCACTGATCTCACCGACAAAGCCGTCGTCAAAATTATTCTTCGGGTGATCACCCCCACCAACCGAAATTTGGTTCAACTCATCCGTGACCGGCCAAACTTCGATACTTTAACGCCTCATGATGTGATTGGCCGACTAATGATGGATGAAATGATGATTAAGGAGGCGAAAGTTGTGGAAGAGCTCAAGTCCGGAAAGAAGAAAGGTATTGCCTTGAAAGCCGTCAAGGTTGTGCGCCAAGCAGAAGAAAGCACAAGTGAAGATGAAGAGTCTTGTGGTCCATTAACAAATGAAGACATGGCCCTATTCATAAGAAGATTCAACAAATTCTTCAAGAAGAAGAATTTCAAACAAGGAAGTCAATCGAGAAACTTTAGAAGAAAGTCAAAAGGGAGACATTCCACAAGGAGATGCTATGAATGCGGCGAAACCGGCCATTTCATTGCCGAGTGTCCGCATAAGGAGAACAAGGATGAGAAGTCGCACAAGAAGGACAAGTACCGAAGCAAAGACAAGGAGAAGAGCAAGAAGTACAAGGGGAAGGGTCGTGCCTACATTGGAAAGGAGTGGAACTCCGACACCGACTCCAACTCCGACTCCGACTCCGAGTCAAACTCCGAAGAAGAAGGAGGAATTGCCTCCGTCGCCATCGCCGTATCCTCTACTCCAACAATGTCGAAGGGCCTCTTCGACAACTTGAGCGATGACGATGAGGTTGCTCCAATGTGCCTCATGGCAAAGGGCGCGCAAGGTATCATCACTTGTCTCCACTCCCTCCATTGCTAATGAATGTCTAGATGAGCACGATAGTGATAGTGATAATGATGACGTTAACACCGTGCTTAAGTCTATGAAAAACTTTGACATTCATAAATTAAATTTGCTCTTAAAAGACATTGAAAAATTGAAGAAAATTGTAGAACAAAAGGAAGCTACTCTCGAGGCTCAGGAGGATTTGCTCATCCTCGAAAAGGAGAAAAATCGTGAGCTAGAGAAGAGCTTATCTTCTGAAAAAGAGAAAATGAGGAGTTGGTCGAAAATTCAAAAATGACCAAATTCAAGTTGACTAGTCTTGAGATCACCAATGCTTCACTCGTAGAGGAACTTGCCAAAGCAAAGGATGCTTGCAAGACTCTTGAGGTGAAGCTTGTTGATCTCTCGAATAGCTCTCCTAACTCCTCAACAGTTGTCTCCAATTCCTCATTGCCATCTTCTAGCAATGGATGTGCTAGATGCTATAATATCAATATTGATACTTGTGCTACTAACCTTGAGACTTTGCAAGTACTAGCTCATGAAAATGAGAAGCTCAAGGGAATGCTTGAAGATGGACTTCAAAAATCCTATAAGGTTAGCAAAGGCTTAGAGGAGTACCTCGGTAAGCACCAAGGTAACATTATGAAATATGGGCTTGGGTATATTCCGCCCAAGGGCAAAAAGAGCAACATCGTAGTTGCTCCTCTGAACAAGCCCATTCATTTCATTAAAGGCGAAGGAGCTTCTAAATATAAGACTCATGCTACCTTCTTTGCCTCGTATGTACTTAAGAGAACTAACTATGGTCGTGTAGTTGCATGTCCCATTGGAGGAAAATCCAAAAGTGCCTCTAATGTGCGATCTATTTGGGTTCCTAAATCACTTGTTACTAACGTGCGTGGACCTAAGCAAGTTTGGGTACCAAAAAGCAAAAACTAAATTTCATTTTGTAGGCCTATACCTCCGGTGGATCAAGTTGGATCCTGGATAGCGGTTGTACACATCATATGACCGGAGAAAGGGCAATGTTCGCACAATTAGAAGCCAATGAATCAAATAGTGAGAGTATTATCTTCGGCCATAATGGAAAAGGCGAAGTGGTAGGTTTAGGTAAAATTCTAATCACAAATGATTTCCATATAAATAATGTCTTACTCGTTGAGTCACTAAGTTACAACTTGTTGTCCGTTACTCAGTTATGTGAAGCGGGCTACAACTGTGTATTTAGTGATAAGGGTGTGGATGTCATTAAAAGGGATGATGGTTCTATAGCCGTTAAGGGTCGTTTAAAGGGAAATCTCTATCTCATAGACTTCAATACGGATAGAGTGAACCTTGAAACGTGCTTAATGGCTAAATCTAGCATGGGTTGGCTTTGGCATCGCCGGCTTGCCCATGTTGGTATGAGGAACCTACATAAACTCATTAAGGGCAATCACATCCTTGGACTAACGAATATTGTGTTTGAGAAAGATAGGGTGTGTAGCGCATGTCAAGCCGGGAAGTAAGTCGGAGCCTCTCACCGCGCCAAGAATGTGATGACCACCTCGAGGCCATTGGAAATGCTTCATATGGATCTGTTCGGCCCGGTCACCTACATAAGCATAGGAGGAAACAAGTATGGGTTAGTTATCGTTGATGATTTTTCTCGCTTTACTTGGGTATTTTTCTTGCATGATAAAAGTGAAACCCAAGGAAGCTTAAAGAAGTTCATGAGAAGGGCACAAAATGAGTTTGAAGTGAAGATTAAGAAAATTCGGAGTGACAACGGCACCGAATTTAAGAACACCGGTGTGGAGGAGTTTCTCGATGAAGAGGGTATCAAGCATGAGTTTTCGGCTCCCTATTCTCCTCAACAGAATGGGGTAGCTGAACGAAAGAATCGAACTCTCATCGAGATGGCGCGCACGATGCTTGACGAGTACAAGGTCTCCGACATCTTTTGGGCGGAAGCCATCAACACAGCGTGCCATAGTTCCAACCGCCTATACCTCCACAAATTGTTGAAGAAAACGGCGTACGAGCTCCTCACCGGCAAGAAGCCAAATGTATCCTACTTCCGAGTCTTTGGGAGTAAATGCTATATCCTTAACAAGAAAGCTAAGTCTTCTAAGTTTGCTCCTAAAGTAGATGAGGGTTTCTTGCTTGGTTATGGGTCTAATGCTTATGCATACCGAGTTTTCAACAACACCAACGGTGTAGTTGAAATCTCGCGTGATGTAACCTTTGATGAAACTAACGGCTCTCAAGTAGAGCAAGTTGATCGTGCTGTGATTGACAGGGAAGAACCTCCATGCGAAGCAATCAAGAGGTTGGCAATTGGAGAAGTGAGACCTATTGAGCAAGAAGAAGCCCCGCGAACTCCAACTCAAGATGTACCGTTGGATGAAGCTCCATCGTCCTCAATGCAAGCTCAAGATGGTTCAAACACCGCTCAAGATGACGAGGACCCAATTCAAAAGTCAAATGCAACGGTTCCTCATCCGAGAGTTCATCACAGCATACAACGAGATCATCCGGTCGACAACATACTTGGAGACATTAACAAGAGAGTATCCACTAGATCATGACTTGCAAATTTTTGTGAATTTTACTCTTTTGTCTCTTCTCTTGAACCTCTCAAGGTAGAAGAAGCTCTCCAAGATCCGGATTGGGTGATGGCTATGCAAGAGGAGTTGAACAATTTTGAAAGGAATTAAGTATGGAAGCTTGTCGAAAGACCCAAGCAAAACGTGATCGGAACCAAATGGGTCTTTCGGAACAAGCAAGACGAGAACGGAATTGTGACTAGAAACAAAGCACGGTTGGTTGCTCAAGGCTTCACGCAAATCGAAGGTTTGGATTTTGATGAAACATACGCTCCTGTAGCTTGGCTTGAATCTATTAGAATATTACTTGCCTTTGCTACTCACCATTATTTCAAGTTGTATCAAATGGACGTGAAAAGTGCTTTCTTGAATGGACCACTCTTCGAAATGGTCTACGTTGAGCAACCACCCGGTTTCGAAGACTCAGATCATCCGGACCACGTCTACTTTCTACATAAGGCTCTTTATGGACTTAAGCAAGCACCGAGAGCGTGGTTCGAGTGTCTTCGTGATTTTCTTCTCGGTCAAGGTTTCATAGTCGGAAAGGCCGACCCCACTCTCTTTACTAAACATCTTGATAATGATCTATTTGTTTGTCAAATATATGTTGATGATATAATTTTTGGATCTACTAATGAACATTTGTGCAAGGAGTTTAGCAGGATTATGACCAAAAGGTTCGAGATGTCCATGATGGGCGAGTTGAAGTTCTTCCTCGGTTTTCAAGTCAAACAACTCAAGGAAGGAACCTTCATATGTCAAACGAAATACATCAAGGACATGCTCAAGAAGTTCGATATGGAGAACGCCAAGCCAATCAAGACGCCGATGCAAGCTAATGGGCATTTAGACCTCGACAAAGAAGGTAAATCGGTCGTCCAAAAGGTATATCGCTCGATGATCGGCTCTTTACTTTATCTTTGTGCATCTAGGCCCGATATTATGCTTAGTGTGTGCATGTGTGCAAGATTTCATGCCGCTCCTAAAGAGTGCCACATGGTGGCCGTAAAGAGAATTCTGAGATATTTAGTGCACACTCCTCATTTCGGCCTATGGTATCCTAAAGGTTCATCCTTTGAATTAGTCGGCTATTCCGATGCGGATTATGCCGGATGTAAGGTGGATAGGAAAAGTACCTCAGGAACCTGTCAATTCTTGGGTAGATCCCTTGTCTCTTGGTCCTCTAAGAAACAAAATTCCGTAGCACTATCCACAGCCGAAGCCGAATACATAGCCGCCGGGAGTTGTTGTGCCCAATTGCTTTGGATGAGACAAACTCTAAATGATTATGGCCTAATCTATAACCATGTTCCACTTTTGTGCGACAATGAGAGCGCCATAAAAATTGCCAATAACCCTGTCCAACACTCCCGTACAAAGCACATTGATATTCGCCATCATTTTCTGAGAGACCATTCCACTAAAGGCGATATCGATATTCAACATGTGAGCACAAATGACCAATTAGCCGATATCTTCACCAAGCCTCTTGATGAAAAGAGATTTTGCGAATTGAGGAGTGGGCTAAATATTTTAGACTCTCGGAACTTGGCTTAAAAAACTGCATACTTCACAATATCTTGGTTGATTGTTTTAAATCAAAATGGATTTTAAAAGTTTTTGTTATTTCTTTAAAATTGTTTGAATTTGATTCTTGGTTCGAGTCGAGCCACTTGTGATCATAGCTCCTAATGCTTCTGTGTTCACTGATCATAAGTGGGGAGACAGCAAAAGCATTCACAAGTCATAACATCTCTTCCTTCAATCTCAACTATCCTTATGCTGGAAATTTACTCTTATCGGACCTTCCAATTTTTGTATCGGACTATCCGATTTCTATAAACTTGCACATATCGGACTATCCGATGTTAAATATCGGACTGTCCGATATCTGGGTGATTGCACACATCGGACTGTCCGATGTCCTTATCGGACCATCCGATGTGGGGAGGTTTAAATGAAACCGAAGGGTTTTTTTCTCTCTCCCTGCGGTTACTAGTCTCATATCCTCTTCGGGTCCTCTTCCTCTCTGGCGATTTTGGAGCTCCAAGTTCATCCATCTCCTCTCAAGGGTCTTCCTCCGTGGATTTGGTCCCTTTTGGTGGAGATTCATCTCCCCATTCAATCCTCTCCTCGGTATTGAACTCAAGGTAACCCTACTTCATTTAGATCTAGGGTTTCTCCTCTCTCTATATTGAAGATTCTGCTTTTGAGCCTGGCAACACCAAATATTTGAAGCCTATGATTGCTGCCGCCAACAGACTTCTTCGCAAGACCATTGCTCCAAAAGAAGGTGACGCATCTCACATTCTGTCTTACACCCGTGATATTCTTTGCCGGATGCTACCTGATGGGAGACCGTTCATGGTATCGCTATACCTCTGGAATGAGATTCATGCAAACTCCCTCGACCCAAAGCGCAGTTGTGGATTCGCTCCATACATCATGAGGGTGATTTTGGGTATTTCCAAGCTGAAATTTGAGTGTGATGCCAAGCACCTAGGGCTGCAGATCAGGCCAATCAAGACAGCTGCTCCTCCTGCCTCAGCTCCTCCTGCTTCAGCTTCAGCTCCTTCTACTCGATCCGCTCACCGCTCCTGCGATCACCTCTCACCATCCTCTTCTACCGACAGAGTTCTTCAGTATCTGGTGAAGATGGCGAAGAAGAATGCAAAGCGGCTCAAGTCCATTCAGCGGCATCTCAACCTTCCTTGCTCCAGTGGCAGCGAGGATTCCTTGGCGGATCCCTTCGACTCTCCGGCTACTGCTGTTCCCTCCTCTGATGATGAATACGCAGCCTCTAATGACGAGTCCGAAGATTGATTCTTTTTTACTGTTCTCTTTTCCCTTTTTGGTGCCTTGATGCCAAAGGGGGAGAGAAAAGACATCGTTATGTCATGTGAACACTTATGCTGTTTTGCTTTCGGTTGTCTTTGGACTTGCTTGTTGCTGCTTACTGGTTATTGCATACTCTTGCTTTGATACATTTTGTCAGGATTAAAGCTCTGATACATTAAGTCAGGCTTAAACTTAAACGTTTGCTTTGATATATTATACCTCAGTTCTGATAATTTACGAATGCTTTTCATCATATTATTATTGTCACTTTCTCGAATGCCGAGATATAGAGGGAGCCTCTCTTTATATATTTCACCTCTACTGCACACACTTAGGGGATGCTCCACATATTTTGGTCATTCACAATCTCTTTATTCACTTTTTTCTATCAAGCTTTAATCGTGTTGTCATCAATCACCAAAAAGGGGGAGATTGAAAGTGCATCTATGCCCCTAATTGTGTTTTGGATGATTAATGACAAACGATTAAGGGACTAATGGCTTAAATGAGTACATAAGCAGGTGTTAGTCCCAAAAGGAGCGCATCTACGTACGTTGATGACCCTCAAAAGTGAAAAGAAGAACGGCGTCGACTTAGCGTAGATTTTTCATTTAATTGAGTCGATAGGTTTGCCGTACTATCAAGAGGGATGGGATGTTGATGCTTTTGAAATGATCCTAGTGCTCAGATGAACATCTTTTATAAAACAAGTTTTGGAAGTCTCCTAGCATGACACTCACTTTGCTGTCTTTTGTGTACTGATATCATCGGATAGTCCGATGTTTATATCGGATAGTCCGATGGTATCGGAGTCTCCGGTGTGAGTGTAGTTGCTGCATTTGGATCTCTCGGAAAATATCGGACTGTCCGATGGTTTATATCGGAACATCCGATGTTGTTTGGGAATTTTTCTAAGTCCTTGAGCTGGAACTCTCGGGTTTTATCGGAATGTCCGATGTCCCATATCGGACAGTCCGATATACACTTAGAAAGATTTTGAAAGTTGTTCTCGCTCTGAAACTCTCGGGTTTTATCGGAATGTCCGATGTCTCATATCGGACAGTCCGATATATACTTAGCGTATTTTTTTTGGGTTGGTGCGATTGTTGAAAACTCTCTGGAATCATCGGAACATCCGATGTGTGAAATCGGATAGTCCGATATGTGCTTTTTCTCAGTGGAATTTGAATTTTCGAGTGGAGTTGATCTGGGAGTTTCTACATATCGGATAGTCCGATGTCTGTCATCGGATAGTCCGATGTGGGGTCCTACTGAAGCGTAATCGGCTATATTTTGTGTCTTGGCTATAAATGCCCCCTCTCTCCCTCATTTACTTTCACCTACGTGTGTTGAGCATTAACTCTCTTCTTGCTATTTTTCTTGCTCTCTCTCTCTCTTGAGTTCATCTTTGAGAAATTAGTTGAGGGATTGGAGCAAGTGTTCTCAGTGCTTTGTTGAAAACCGAGAAAATCCATTTGAGCACTTGGGTGATTTTCTAGAGCGGGTCTACACTCCATTTATTACTCTTGGAGATTGAGGTCTCCTAGGGCTAGGAGTCACCGGTGAGCTCCCGATCTTCGTGTGGGAAGCCGCCGGAGTTTGTGAAGGTTCGATTCCACCTCCGCAAGGGAAGGAATCAAGAAGTGAAACCGGCGAGTGCTTGGTGCAACACCGGGAGGAAAGTGGTCAAGAGGGACCCGGGCTTTGTGCCTCCTCAACGGAGACGTAGGATCTCCTCAAAGATCCGAACTTTGGGAAAAATCTCTGCATCCCTTTGGTTTGTGAGTGTTCTATTTGTTTTCCCCTTTTTGCTTAGCCTAATCTTTTGGGGATTCAAGTTTTTGGCAGCCTCTTGAAGTAGATATTGGTGTGATCTAATATTCTGGAAGTTGTCTTAACTCTAAAATTTCATTTGGTAGAAATCTTGCCCTTCAATCTGCTCAGATCTACATTTTAGGGTTTTCTTGCGCTCTGATCGGATAGTCCGACTTCTCATATCGGATAGTCCGATATATATATCGGACAGTCTGATATCAAGGTCGGACATTCCGGTGGTTCCGCTGAAAATTAGGTTTTAGTTTTTATTAACGCCTATTCACCCCCCCTCTAGGCGACTTTATCGATCCTTCACGCTCCCACGCCCTCGCCGAAGTGTCTCTGCCGTCGCGAAGCCTTCTCTGCCGTGTGTCTTCGCCGTCGGTGAGTCTCCGTCGCTGTTCTTAGTGCCGTTGTGTTTGCCTCGTGATCTTCTCTCTAATCCACACTAGCTCGTGTCCGATCCAGTGCCGCTTCGCCGTTTGCCCTGTTGTCTTCTCCAAGTCCGGCGGAAGAGCACAGCCACTTCGCCGTCGTTCCTCCTTCGCAATTCTCCACCGTCCGATCAATCTCCTGCGTCCCGGATCGCTCCACGTCTTCTTCGCCGTGCCCCCGCTTCGTCGCTGTCCGATCGGGTCTCAACGCTCAGATCTGCGTCGCGTCACGCCCGGTAAGCCGCTTCGTCACCCTCCTCGTAGTCGCCCCGTGTCTGCCGCGTCACCGCCACCTCAGCTTAGCCTTCCGCGTGGCCGTCCTCGTCAGCGACGCCGTGTCGCCGTGTCGCGCTGAGTCAGCCGCCACCTGGCGCCGCGTGCCAGCCACGTGTGCGCCACGTCCGCCCTGGATTTGCGTGGCGCTACGTGTTAGCCACGTTGTCGCCACGTCAACCCTAATTCTCCGCGTGGCGCCCACGTCATCGTGCCTCCGCCACACCACCCGTGAGCCTGTCCGTGAACCCGGTTCACTGTGAACCGTGTCGCTGACGCGTGGACCCCACGTGTTAGGGGCATTTTCTCTTTATTTTCTGTGATTTTCCCGAAAATCCGAATCCAGCCAATCCGAAGCCGACACGTGTCGCCCCTAGCAATTTTCTGATTTTCTCTCTCGAGGAACTTCCGAAGGCCCGTTCTCCTCCGTTCGAACTCCGAATCGAGTGATTCAAATTTCTAAATTCATCTAAAATCATGCTCTATTTGCCAGTACCCTTATTTTGATTTTTGGAATTTATTTGAATTTATTTTATTTATTTTGTTCTCGTTTTACGTATAGACGACGCAGTTGAAATGCAAGCGGAGCATCCGGCGGAGGTAGCACCAGCGAGAGGCGTTGAAGGCAAGTTTTCCTGGAACATATTGAGCATAAATTTCATGAAAAGATATTTTGTTTTAAATTATGCATGCTATCATTTTGAGTAAAGTACTTTAAATGAAATTTTAATGCTTAGCTAAATTCCGATTTGGTTATGCCCTCGTTGATATTAATTGTGACAACCTTGATACCTTAGGAAAACATTAAATACTGTAATTATTGATAATTGATAATTTGGTATGGGACGGTAGAATCGCTTAGTCTTGCTTAAATACTTCGGTACCTTACCATTATAGAAATTCTTTCAATCATGGTTCAAAATTAATTGTGAAATTATGGCAATTGGTATTGCTGGTATTATTAAATTGAAGTAAAGTGAAAATGGTTTAGACCAGGGCGGATGGTTGTTTGGTGGGTGTGGGATGCACGAGATCTGGTTTAGTGTTTATTCCGCCCTAGTCAATTAAGGACCGAGGCGCGTGTTACCTTGGACCGAGCTTTACCGTACAACCACACGTCTATATGGGTACGACCTGGCTAAGTAATTTGTGCGTGTTGTTATTAGCTTCGCCATTGGGTTGAATGGGGTGTCGGGTAAACACTTGCAAGGCGCAAGAGGGGGCTTCTGTACTAGGTGGATGTAACCCTAACAGCGGTGAAACCTTAGCGGACGAAGTTAGTAGCGGTGTCGTACATTGTAAAGGCCTTGTCATGATCTCTCTGCCGACACACCAAAGAAAGTGTGTTAATAGCTTGGCAATAAGGGAAGATCATGTCTTGTGGGTAAAGTGTACAATCTCTACAGAGTTAAAACTACTTGAGTAGCCGTGCCCACGGTCATGGGCAGGCGAGGTACGCTAGCACATTGAAGATTTTTTGGTTTTGGTTTTAAATGAAAATGGTTTTGGAAAACCGTGAGTGGATGGAACTCTCGGGTTTTGAATTTAGCGGTTGGAGCCAATTGGGTGGTTGGAACCTATGGAATTGTTATACATCAAAATTCAAATGCTATTTATTTACATTTTGTCAAATACTGCTTTATGAAATTACTATTGCTATTTCAAGTTAAATTCAGCTTTATGCAAATGAACCATATTATGCCTTCAATTGTTAGCCTTGCATTTAGTTATTATGCATTAAGTTTCCAAGACTTGCGGAGTACGGTGTGTACTCACCCTTGCAACATTCAAATTTTCTCAGAGGAGTTTGCTGAAGCTGAAGGTGAATATGATTTCTATGCGTGTGGATTCGATGAAGGCGATCCGGACTACTAGGGCGCGCTCCCCAGTCGATTGCCTGTGGGCACATGGATTGGCTCTTTTTGTTGCTACTGTTTAATTTTTCGCTGCTACTTACCAACTTAAGCCATAAGGCTTGTTACTTGTAATAATGTGTTTACAATGCTATTTCTCTTTTGCTTATTTACTGTTGTTTACTTTGTGATATGACTATGTTATCATCACTGTACTTGCTGAGTGTGCTAGCTGTTCCTGGACTAGCACGGTTATATTCAGAGGGGTCGGATTTGGAAATCCGGGTCCCAACACCAATACTGGAAGCTGAGACGAGATGAATATTTATAATCAGCATTGCAAGACGAGCCAATTTCAATCTTGACGCACGGTACGCCCAGAATACTGAGAATACTATCCCAGCAGGAGAAAAGAGTAAATTTCATAAAACTATAAATTTTTTTACAAACTATTAAAAAAATTATAGATTTTAGCTTATACTTCATAAAACTATAGATTTCAAAGGAACTTGTTTCGCAAAACTTCAGGTTTCTTGTATAAATTGTCAAAGAACTACAGATTTTAACCACTATCTCACAAAACTACAAATTTTAGGAGAATTTGTATCACAAAACTACATGCTTTATAATTAATCGTTTTTTGTAACGGCTCTGACAGCTTGGGCCCATATGAGAGCCTCACACGTGAGTTAAACAAAAAATGAAGGCATATGAGACTGCTATATAGGTCTACACTGTCAGACCCACTGATAGTTTCAACAAGAAATATGTAGTTTTGTAAAAAAAGTTCTTCTAAAATCTGTAGTTTTGTAAAATAGAATTAAAAATCTTTATTTTTTTTTGATAATTTGTATAAAAATCTGTAGTTTCACGAAATTTTCTGAGAAGAAAATGACCTGCGATGTGAGATATGCTTCTCTACTATTTTCCTCCTTCCAATTGCGTCACTCACATACAGCATGCAATGCAAGCAGTAAAAAGGTGTGGAAATCATCACTAATATAGTTCTATGTAATTTTTTGTTTTTGTAAATCTAGTCTCATATGTATGTATCTATAAATTTAGCCCTTTCTAGATAGTGAAAGATATGGTAAACGACACCTGGTGCACCTTTCTCAATGGTGAAAGACACAGTAAACGACACCTACCACAGCTGGAGAGCGCGGAAAGCAATCGACGTTGCGGCAGGGTGATGGACAGCAGGAGAAGGGCCCCCGCAGCGTGGAGTATGGGAGAAGGGTCTGAAGATCAGCTCAGCGAATGACACCTCGCTTCCGTGATGGGAGAGTGAAAGTTCAAGCTCCATTAATTTGGTTTTAGTGTTAATAATAAATCTAATATTGAGACTAATTCTTTTGATAATCATAATATTGATTAGTCTCAATTGTTAATTAATGGCAAATCGTTTTATGAGACTAACTCTTTTGTTGAGCTTAACTCTTATTAGTCGCTTTTGGATGAAAAAGATGAAAATATCAAAGTCTCATCTCATTGAAAAATAGAAATCCTAAAAGTATGCATCCAATACAACTCTATTATTTATAGATACATTCTTTGGATCCAAGATAAAGGATGAACTTCACCATATTCTTAATCTTAATATGTGCATAATATTTTCAATTCCATATATACATAAATGCACATATTTAGAGAAAGTTCATACTTTACCTCGATGTTTCTATAGTATTGATCTAATTCGTTATTCTATATTAAGGATCACTACATTGAAACAATCCCTTCATATAGAGTCTAAGATCACCTAAATCGAAATTTAGAGTAAAAAGTTATGAGTATTTTAGTATTGAAATAGTGGCAACACCACCCCTACATAGGCGATAGCACCGCTCAAGTGGTGCTACCACCCCAAAGGCGGTGTAAAAATTCTAAAAATGGTGTTTTTAAGCTAAAAAAAATTAAAAATAGCCCAGTGCTACCACCCTAAGTCTGGTAGCACCGGATTTTCTATGTAACGGCTAGTTTTCTAGCCGTTGGCCTTGAGACGAGTGCTACCGGCCCTAGTAAGGCGGTAGCATCAAGTTTCTTGGGTTTTTGCCTTATTTTGCCCTTCAACAATTAGTTTTCTTTAGGGAGACTATATAAGGAGCTTTGAGGCTGGCTTTTATACTTGCTGAGATTTTAGAGTGCTTGTTACTCTTTGTGGTTGAGTTTTGCATGTGTTGCACTCTTTAATTTGATTTTTGATCTACAAGTGAGTTCTAATTGCATGTGTTGCAATTAGGAGTGGATTGAGAACCTCTAGTGCATGTGTTGCACTCGATAATTACTATTGTACATGTGTTGTATTTGGTAGAGCTCAAACTAGAGGGCTTAACTTGTTACTCTTGGTGTTTGCCAACACTTAGACGGCGTTTGAAGACATCACGCGCTGTGACCTTCTGAAGGAGATTGTGAGAAGGCCCAGCAAAGTTGTGAAGGTTGGAGTTCGCCTACCCGGAGGTGGAAAGAGTTACCACTAGTAGAATTGAGGCGAGTGCTCAATTCGTGGAGTCGGTCCAAAGCGGTTTGGATTTGTCTCAACATGGATTAGGAAAGATCGGCAAGTCTCCGAACACCATGGTAAAAAGTATCGTCTCCTTGTGTATGCTTGCAATTTCTTATTTACATTGTTGCAATTTACATTCATAAAACTAAATTGCTTGCTTATCTTTAGCATTGTAATTTATTGTTAGAGACATAATTAGCTAGTACACTTAGTGAGCCTAGTTAACTTAGCCTTTAATTGTCAAAACCTTAGTTAATCATTTTCGCATCTGTTATCATTTAGGTTTTTCCATAAGGGTACTTAGACGAAATTTTAATTAATCACAGAAGGAATTTTTATATCCGCCTATTCACCTCACTTTAGTTGATATCCTCAATTTCACAGAGAGTGCGAAAGGAATTCTATCACAGTCGGCTGTATGCTGCTCTTGCAATCGACCAAGGTCTCAGGGCTCTAGTTACCTTTCATTCCTTTTTGACGCGTCTATCATGTCTTCTAGGGTGGAGAAGGAGGCCAAATTTATAAATACATACATAAGAGAGCTAGATTAAAAAAAACATGTAGGAGACTAGGTAAGTGATGATTTGACAGGTGCGACGATGGCTACACCGGTGAAGAACTAGAAATTTTTATTGTAGTAGCGGTATAAATTTGTTTTTTTTTTGGAAAATAGCTCTTGTTCGATAAAATTTTGTAGAATTAGGCCCTATTTGGTGAAACTCTAAATCTCAACTTCACCTCAAATCTGAAACTTGTAGACTAAAATAAAGTGAATTAAGTTTATATTTTTAGTCTAAAAGGGAAACAAGATAACTCACCTAAACACTCTTAATTATCCATAGTTCCAGCTCCACGGATTTGATGGAAGTAAAAATACCTAGCTGCACTAGATCTACGGATCTGATAAAACTAAAGCTATACAAAACACAGGCTTAGCCTCTATGACTAGGGCTGTAAAAAAAACTCGAGACTCGCGAGAGGTTCGGTTCGAGCTCGAGCTCGCGAGCTTAACCGAGCCGAGCTCGAATATTCGCGATCTTACTTGAGCCTGAACCGAACTTCCTTAAGTAGAGCTTTCCTAAGCTTGTTACCGAGATTGTTATCGAGCCTACCGAGCTTACAGAATAACCGAGTTTACTCGAGCTTTCCGAGCTTATCAAGTTTATCGAGCTTAGTAGAGCCGAGCTCGAACCTACTCGAGCTTGAACCGACCCGAGCTCGAGTCTAGGTCGAGGCTCGAATCTCAACTCGAACTCGACTCAAGTTCGGTTCAAATCTTACTAAGCTCGAGCCTGACGGTCTGAAGAGTTAGGCTCGCTCGAGTTCGATTCGTTTATACCCCTATCCATAACAGCAGCACAGGAGCGCGGAATCACCGGAAGAAGCAGCGCTTCTAGTCAGCGCACTGGCTCCACTGCACCCGGCGATTGATTTGATTCATGCTCCTGTCGGCCGAAATAATACCTTATATTAAAGCTTGCAAACTTCCCGAGAGGAGAGCCCCTCCACCTGTCACTTTTGCGATTTTGCAAAAAAAACCCTGCGTTTGTTGAAATTACGGATAGGTCCCTGGAGATTACAAATAAGTCCTTCGCGATTTTTTGTGAGGGGAAGATTTTTTCTCGTTTCTCGCGTTTGGGTCCCTCGCTCGGCATTTTACGAGAAAAGCCTTCCGTTAAATTCAAATCGCGGACAAGCCCTTTTCTAATTTTTCAGGATAGCGGACAGGTCCAAAAACGTAACAATCAGGTCCTTGCTCCTTACGTCTAAGTCCTTTCTCCGTTTTTCGCGGGAAAAATTGTTTTAAATCAACGTAAATATGTGTGTAGACTTTTTCCCATCTCGATTTTCCATCTCTATCTCTGATATTTTTTATATCATGTATTATTACTCGGTGAACGCGTAGAGTGTTAGACTCGACAAAAGAATGTTGTCATTTCTAATACTTTTTCAACCTTTTCCCTCTAGACTTTTTCCCCACCGCGGTTTCCCACCTCGGTCTCCAATATTTTCCAAATAATTCGCCGAAAGAGATATTTCTACAACTCTATCTCTCTATTTTTCCCCGTTTCGCTCATTATTTCGACGATTTAAAAATAAAACGCCCGGAAAAAAATGTAATACGGAAAAACGGACGCGTGGCGTGTTACGCCGCGAAAAATTTTATGTCCTTTCAGCCGTTTCGCTCGATGTTTTGACGATTTAAAAAATAAAACACCGCCGAGAAAAAAAGAAAAATTTCTACGAAAAAAAAGACGCAGATATCGCCATGAGTCTCGAGATTTTTAAACATGTATTGTTACTCGGCGAACACGTAGAGTGTTAGACTCGACAAAAGAATGTTACCGTCTCTAATAGTTTTTCGCCCTTTTCCCTCTAGACTTTTTCCCCACCACGGTTTTTCAGCTCGGTCTCCAATATTTCCCAGATAGTTCGTCAAAAGAGATATTTCTACAGCTCTATCTCTCTATTTTTTCCCCGTTTCGCTCGTTATTTCGACGATTTAAAAAATAAATCGCCACCGAAAAGAAAAAGAAATTTTCTACGAAAAACCGGCACGCACGTCGTGTTACGCCACGAAAAATTTTGTGTTCTTTCAGCCGTTTCGCTCATTATTTCAACGATTAAAGAACTAAAACGCCGTCAGAAAAAAAATCTACGAAAAACCGGACCGCGCGGCGTATTACACCGCGAAAAATTTTCTAGTTTTTCAACTCCCAGCAGGTGTGCGAGCCAAACATTTATGCCGCCATGATTAAGTAGTTAAGTCAAAGGGTATGGTAATTAGTTTCTGTTGAGTGTTGTACCTTGTACGTATTGATTATACGTGTAATTAGTTTAAAGAATTTTGTTTAGCAAATATTCGACATAAAGGGTTTTTTATATACTCCACATTCGCTAAAAGGGAAAACTTTATTGCACCAACCCCTGCTTAATGTTATTTTAGGAATTTGCCCCTGGCGCTTAGATTTTGCAATTCTGGCTCTTTGGCCATGTGCTGCCCCTGTGATCGACTAAGGTTGTGTTTGTTTAGACTGGTGCTGGAGGAGAAGTTATTGGAGCTGGAAGAAGCTATTTGGCCTGCTGGAGTTGGATGAGGATGGTAATTTTTTGTAAATAATAGTTAAGTTGTAAGGGTACCAGGGAAGTGGGATTTTCAGAAGTTCCAGCCAGCCCGAGAAGTATTGTTTTCCTTGCTTCTCTTGCGTAGTGCAAATTGGGTTAGAGCTTCTTCTCTCCGTCTGACTGGAAAAATATTGTTTGTTTTGGCTTATAGCTTATAGAGGTCTAGAAGCTAAATAAGTTCAAACTCAAGTCTAAACAAACATACACTCCCAAGGCTTTAGTTACCTTTCACTCCTTTGGGCAGTCTGTCATGTTTTCTAGAGTGGAGGTAGCTAAATTTTACAAATACATATATAACATATCTTGATTTATAAAAAAAACATATAGAAAACTAGATAAAGAATTATTTGACAGGTGCGACGATGGCTACAAGGGTGAAGAATTAAACTCTCTCCGTCTACCTATGAGATATGAATTAAACTCTCTCCGTCTACCTAACCCCCCTTTTAGATTTTCAAGAAGACGACGGATTCTAGGAGACCGTAAATGGCGATGATATTTGGTTTTGAAGGCCTTGATATAGCTACTCAAACTTTTTCTGTGGGTGTTCTGTAATGTATTCGGTGCCAGCCACATCTTTTATAAAACTCTGGCCGTTAAGCCCTTATTTCTCCTATAAAATATTCGTATTTGTTCTTATGTCTGGCAATGTATACTTGGTTACCTACAGCTAAATTTCTGGGTAGCTGTGAAGGTATTTATACGCACCCCCTAAAAAGGACGATCCGTTACAGAAATAGTCCCTGGTGCTCAGATTTTGCAATTCGGCTTTGTGGCCATGTGCTGCTCCTGTGGTCAACCAAGGCTCCTAGGACTCTAGTTACCTTTCACTTCCTTGGGCACATCTGTCATGTTTTCTATGATGAAGACAGCCAAATTTACAAATACATACATAACAGATCTAGATTTATAAAAGAAAAATATATAAAAAACTAGATAAGTGATGATTTGACAGGTGCGGTGATGGCCAAAGGGTGAAGAACTATACCCTCTCCATCTACCTATAAGATACGCATCAGGAGGAGGAGGTGATGGTGGTGACGATGTCACGTAGTCCAAATTCGTCCCTTTTCTATCGGCCGGAAGTTGTCACATTGTGGGCCTTGTGGCAGATTCCGTGCGTCGAATTGCATTGCAGCAAATACCCTTGTTTTAGAGGATTCTAGCAAAATACCTGACAAGTGAGACTGGCCCAGAAAGACGGCCTTTCAGGCTTGCAGCTGCTTTGTTCCGAAACACTCTCTCAGGCACTGTTTGGAAAGTGGGGTATAGGTGGGAATGCGATTGGAATACAAAGTGATATAAACCTATTCATCGATCCTACGGCGAAATTTATCCATCTCATGTCCCTATTCCAATTCCAATCCCAATCCCAATCCCAACCTCATTTCTTCCGCGCCTCATGTGGGTGCGGATGTCGGCGTGAAGAACAATGTTACATACAGCGGCTAACGTGAACGTTTTCACCATCAGAGAGAGAGAGAGAGAGAGTTCCAGTCTTTCCGACTGACCTGACCAGTTTGATTGCAAATGAATTGCTGTCATATTGTTGCATTTCTGCCAGCCAGTCCTTGTCCTAGTGGAGAGCATAGGATATCTGTGTATCTTACAGCATTTTCTGTTGAAGGAAAGGAAAAGAAGAAGAAATTTGGCAGACTGATGCTTGGTAAATTGCACGACAGTCGTCAGCAAAAGCCACACTGATCGCATTACGTTGCAAGCACCGGACAACCCACGTACATACTCCTACGTTGCAGCTGCAGCTGCAGCACACGCACACATGTCTCTCACTCTCACGCGGCATTCCCTAGCTAGAAATCTGTGACATATCTCACTCGACCACTCTCCTCTTTCTTCCCGGCCGCGCTCCCATCGGCGGCGGCCTGGGCCGGGAGCGAGCGCCCGGCGGCGCCGGCAGGCAACCAAAACCCGAGTGCCGGCGCCGCGCTAACTCAAAATAATAATAATAATAAATAGAAAAGCAAGGCTAGTTAATTAGCGTCGCGTCGTCGCCGTCGACGCCTCAGGGCGACTCCGAAGAGTTGGTGGACACGGTGATCAGCGTGGACGTCGACGAGGACGACGTCCTCGGCGTCGCAGACGGCTTGATGAGAACAACGGGCGTCTTGCCCTCGAGTCTCCTATGGTGCTCCCGCACGAGCTGCTCGGCCACGCCGTCGAGCCGCTCGCCGTTGGTCTGCTGCATCAGCTTCTTGCCGCGGAATAGGACGGACTCCACGCCCCGCTCCGTCAAGGCCGCCTCCGCTGTCGCTCCGGGAGCAATGCCGTTGCCCTAAGGAGAGAGCAGGAGGGGGAGTTAGCTTTCGAGTTCTTAGCTAATCCACAGTGGCAACAAGCAGGTGATAAATTGTGAAGAAATTTATTTACCTGGATACGGATGTAGCTGGTTGCTCTGCTCTCTCCGAACGCCATTGATACGGCTTGGTCCACCTGAAAAGCACAGACACCGTCCGGTTAGCCCAGGGTACGTGATGATGGTACAATTTGTCCTTGCGAAGAAATGCCCGAGAATTGTGACGTACCATGTCGGCTTGGCAAGCTCCGGCGATGCGCAGGAGGCTTGAGGACGACGCGCTGAAGCTCGAGGAGGCGGCGCTCCCGCCGAGGGACAGCACGACGAGGTCGCCCGCGCCCGAGGCCAAGGGGAACTCCCGCTTATTGTGGAGCACGTGCGTGACGGCCACGGTCGTCGGGTTGGCCACGGCGGCAGAGGCGCCGCCCCCGCCAGTGGCCGCCGCGGAGCGCAGCCTGGTCCGGCCATCGAGAGACGCCACCTCCGCGGGCCCCACCCCACACGTGGCCTCGCAGACCTGCCACAGCGGGAAGTCGAACGCCTCTGCCTCGACGGCGTCGGCGCGGGAGAAGACGAACGGCGTGGCCGTCGCCATGTCGTAGCAGGGTATCAGCAGTGGCTTGGCCGCGTCCCTCACCGTAAGGTCCCCAAACACCTTCTTGAACACCGCCTCTGGCCTCCAGAACAGGCCCCGGCGCCCGCGGCGGCCGGAGAACACCTTCCGGTTCTTGGCAACGACGTCGCGCGCCGCCTCCGCCGGCATCCGGCAGGCGAACAGCGCCGCCGCAAGGAACCCACCGACCCCCGACCCAGCCGCCAGGTCAAAGTAGTCCGCGACGCGGGCGGCGGGGTCGCCGGAGAGCTCCTGCAGCCGGCGCTCGAGCCGGACCAGCGCGGCCGCGGCGAGCGCGCCGCCGTCGGCGCCCCCGTCGATGGAGAGCACGCGGACGCGGCCGGCGGAGTAGGGCCCCTCCGGCCGTGTGTAGAAGAGGAAGTTGGACTCGAGGATGGAGAAGATCTCCTGGCTGAGGCGGTCGGAGCCGCCGAACGCCGCGGCGGGGCACGGCAGCGCCTGATCGAACAGCGCGAGCGAGGAGGTCGCCATTTGCCAATTGCGCGGCGTGTCCCAACCGTCTGCTTCTTCCCGCTTAATTAGTTTGGTTTTGGGGATGCTTTTCAGCGATCGTACGTGATTAGGAAAAGAGGCGTGTGAATCAGTGTTGGCTTCGTCTTGGGCTTGCCGGGAGAATTTATACCGGAGCCGCGCACTCTAGCTTCCCGCCACGGCGCATTGTAGCACGCGCTCGTGCCCATCCGTACGTGCGGGTGCGCCGAGTGTCCTGTGTTGTTTTGGCTTGGACAGACGGTTCGGTTGCTGCTCTAGTTTTTTTTTTTCTTTCTTTCTTTCTTCTCTAGTTTTTCTTTAAAGGAGGTACAGTAGCAATAGCTGAATGTACTTGTAACATCCTGTCTAAAAGGTTTTGAGTCGAGCCGGCCAATGGCAACCGCAACAAAAAGGGGCAGGGGACTCCTAACCTTAGCCCTAGCCGTTGCAGGCTCTATTGCTCTCCCTCCACACAGCAAGTTGCCGCGAGCATCGCTATCCGTTGTGTGTGTCGTCACCCTCCTCCCGCGTGTTGTCGCCCGTTGATGCCACTGCACCGCTCCCTTGTGCACTTCGTCGCTCTCCCTCTACACACCATGATGAGCTGGCCTACCATCGCCGCCTCTGTGGCTATATGATGGTAGAAAGCAGGGGCAGAGGGAAGAAGAAAGGATTAACAAGAAGGAGAAAAGAGGAAGAAGGGGAAACAGGGAAGCCTCTGCCTCTGTGTTGTTCCTGCTCGGGGAGTAGATCGAAAGGAAAACGTGAAGCACCGCTGGTTTTGACAATTCAATCAAATCTTCGACTTGATGGTAAAACCCTCGAACAATGTTCCTCGTTTTATTGTAGTAGAATGTGTTATGGGGTCATGTTAGTACCTGATCATGATAGATGGGAAGCGTTGTAGTTGTTATGGCTGATGCTGAGGTTCGATAAAGTATGCTATCCTGTTTTGTTTGCAAGTTCTATGGTATCTACATTACGTTTTGTAGGTTTGTCGTATTGTGGGTAATGTACAAAATTGTTTCAAGTTTGCATACAGTGCAATGATGCTGGTTTTTTGTTAAGCATTTTAAAAGCTATGGTATTAGGAATGTTGTTATCCAGTAATGCAACAAAATAGCCTTCGAAGTTAAAAGCAATGGCTTATATGGATTAATCAAGATTTTTGGCTAACTAAGAAAGCGTGGAAAACTTTGTGTAGTTTCCATAATATATATTGTTTATTCTATTTGGTTCCCTAGATTAAGAGTTATGGTTGTTTGCTCACAGGATTGTGGGAAGGGTGTTCAGTGAAGGGAGTTAGTGGTGTTGGTTTGCATGTAGAAGCGATGTGAGTCATTATTTGATTATATATTGTTGTAATATGTTTTGAGTTTGGTAATAATTGTCTAGGTGGATGAAAAACAAGAGGCTAAACAAAGTATAGATTGGCTTGTGTTTTTGTCGCACACCAATGATGCGCACAGCTCTGCTATTTATATTGATCAAGTTGTCGGTTTAGATACAGTTTGTTACAATAGAGATATAATAATTACAAACTGACTTGCGTTCAGAACTCATCATAATCTGAACTGATCTCTATCTGTTAACCAATATGGTTTAGATAAGGTCAGCTTAACACACCCCCTCGATCTCAACCTATCTTTGTCAGATTGAGATCGCCGTAGAACCTTCGAAACAAATGTCGAGGAAGCGGCTTTGTGAAAATATCTGCAACTTGATCTGCCGAAGAAATGAACTGAATCTTGAGCTGTTGTTGCGCAACCCGTTCTCGCACAAAATGAAAATCAATATCAATGTGCTTAGTGCGAGTATGAAACACCGGATTTGCCGTGAGGTATGTTGCTCCTATATTACATCGAGCTTGGCGATCGGGCGTGAAGGAGCCTTGATTCATGCAAAGCAGGGATTCTAGCCATATGAGTTCGGCCGCAGCATTTGCTACAGCCTTGTATTCTACTTCTGTACTTGATTGCGAGACAGTTGGTTGCTTCCTAGAACTCCATGACACCAAGTTCGACCCACAGAACACTGCAAAGCCTCCGGTTGAACGCCGATCGTTAGGACATCCCGCCCAATCGGCATCAGAAAAAGCGCTGAGGTCTTGAGAGGAAGAACGCCTAATCTTCAGTCCAACATAACATGTACCTTTCAAATAACGAAGTATACGCTTGACTGTTGCCAAATGCACATCCGTTGGACAATGAAGAACTTGACACACTTTGTTTACTGAGAAGGAGATGTCTGCGCGAGTGAGCGTTAAGTATTGGAGTGCCCCTACCGTGCTTCTATACAGAGAAGCATCATGAACACTGAGAGCCTCGCCGTCTTCCTTCGACAACTTCTCAGTATTAGACATTGGTGCATCAACTAGTTTGCTCAACTGCATGTTGATTCTATTCAGCAAATCCTGAACATACTTCCCTTGTGTGAGAACTACTCCATCATGACAATGAGATGCTTCAATTCCCAAGAAGTAGTGTAGCGCCCCAAGATCTTTTACAGCAAATTCTTGAGATAACTGACACAATAACCGATCTGAGGCCTTTGCATTAGAGCTTGCAATAATGATATCATCAACATATACCAGCATGTAGATTGACACTGTGGGCTAATGCAATATGAAGAGTGATGAATCAAATTTTGATGATACAAATCCAAGTGACAAAAGCTTCATACTGAGTTTGGCATTCCATGCGCGTGGAGCTTGCTTGAGACCGTACAAGGCTTTATCAAGTTTGCATATATAATCTGGATGTTGAGTGTTCTCATAGCCCGACGGTTGTTGCATGAAGACATCTTTAGATAGATCTCCATGAAGAAATGCATTTTGACTGTCAATCTGCCGAAGATGCCATCCGCGAGACACTGCCAAGGACAATACTAGGCGCACCGTTGTGGGTTTCACCACAGGGCTAAATGTGTCTCCATAATCAATACCCTCCCGCTGTGTGAAGCCCTTGGCAACCAGTCTGGCTTTGTACTGATCCAGAGTGCCGTCCGCCTTGTGTTTGACCTTGAAGATCCATCGACAGCCAACCACATTGTGATGTGCTTGACATGGAATGAGTCGCCATGTATTGTTTCGCATCAAGGCCTATTCAGTGTCCATTGCAACTCGCCATTTAGGAAATTTGGCAGCGTCCTCGTGTGACACGGGAGCTGCAGGACATGAATGAGTAGTTGCCAAGAATGCACGCTTGTTTAGCGAGTATCTCACCGTGCCATCAGTAAACCTCTTGGGTGTCTTGATCCGTGCTTCGATCTTGTCTTTTCGTGTAGAAGCGATTGGGGTAGAGCAGGTGGTGGTAAAGTATCAGATTCAGCCAGAGGCATATCTTGTTCAGTTGAAGATGTCACAACGGCTGGTAATTCCAGTTGATCTGCAGATTGATGAACATTATCTCTCGGGTTTGCAATATCAGGAAGATCTGCAGGAACATTGTTAGTCGGTAAAACAACTGGGCTGCTTTCTGGTGCACGGTCATTAACTGTTCCTGATTCAAACAAGGGAAATGCAAGAGGTGAAGGCGAGGAGATTATGACAGGAACATTGGGCACTGGAGAAGGCTCGAGTGCTGAAGGATGTGATGCAGTCGCAAAGGGGAATATCTTTTCATCAAAAACTACATCTCGCGAAATGTATATATGCCCTGTAGACATATTTAAACATTTATATCCCTTGTGCTTGCTACTGTACCCAAGAAAAACACACTGGTTAGACCGGAACTCGATTTTTCGAGCATTGTATGGACGCAAATTGGGCCAGCAAGCACAACCAAAAATTTTCTTCAAGGAATAGTCCACCGGTTTCTCCAGGAGCCGAGTAAAGGGTGTTTGATTATTGATCACAGTACTTGGCATTCTATTGATGAGATAACACGCGGATAAGAAGGCTTCATCCCAAAAACAAAGAGGAACTGAGGATTGAGCAAGGAGAGCGAGTCCTGTTTCCACTAGGTGACGATGTTTCCTTTCGGCAACACCGTTTTGCTGGCTAGTGTAAGGACAGGAAACCTTATGCAAAATGCCAGTGGAGTTAAAGTAGGGGCAAAGTTTGATGTATTCTCCACCACCATCTGTTTGAACAGACTTAATTTTGGCATTCAACTGTTTTTCAACAAGTTGTTGGAACTGAAGAAATACATATTCCACATCCGATTTTTGCTTGAGGAGGTACAACCAAGTAAAGCGACTGAAATCATCAATAAAAAGTGCATAATACTTATGACCGTTTACAGATGATATAGTAGGACCCCAAACATCTGAGTGGACTAATTCTAGAGGAACAGTGGATACTCGAGAAGATGATTTATATGGTAATCTATGAGCTCTTGCTTGCTGACATGCATCACACACATGTGTTTCTTTATTCAAAGGAAAAAGTTTGAGCGACACTAATATGAATGACATAATGGTTGATGAAGGATGACCGAGTCTATGGTGCCATAGCTCTGGATCAACTCTAGTGACTGAAAGAAGTGTTCTTGGCAAGGATGTGGAAGTCGAGCTTGTAAGGGGATAAAGTCCTCCCTTACACTGTCCTTGATGCAGGATTCTCTTCGTGGTTTGATCCTTGACAAAGAAAGAATTTGGATGAAATTCGACAAAGGCATTGTTATCAGTTGCTAATTTACGAACATACACAAGGTGTTTACGAATGTGAGGAACATGCAAGATATTTTTCAGTTTCAAATGGCTATATGAACCAGGAAAAGTTGAATGACCAATGCACGAGATAGGCAAACCTGCTCCGTTAGCGACATGAACTTGCTCGGTGCCATTGTAGCGATCCCGGGTTGTCAGCTTGCTTAGGTCGGAAGTGATATGATCCGTTGCTCCTGAGTCCATGTACCAGTTGGTGTCAACCTGATACGCTTGTGTGCTGCTCGATTCTGGAGGATAATCTTCAGAGTAGCGATTCCAACAATTAAGAGCATCATGTCCTCGCTTGGAGCAGATCTGACATGTGGGAAGAGGCGGCCGATTCTGTCCTAAATGGTTATTGGTGCGATACTACTATTGACCATTGCCACTACATCCCTGGTTTGATCCGCGACCTCCTCCTCCACGTGCACGACCACGACCACTACCGTTGGTCCGGCCGCGCCACCCACTTCCTTGATAGTTGCTGCTACCACGTGAGACTTGGTTTGCAGACGATGAGAATTGCTGCTGCATTCCAGTTGAAGCATTCTGCTCCAGCATGCTTCATAGCTTGTGAGGTATCCATAGAGATCCCCCAGAGAGATTGAATTTGGACGAACTGATATAGATGCCACCAGAGCTTCATAACGTAGTCCTAGGCCTGCGAGAATATAGGAAACAACATCCTCCTCGCTAAGTGGACTCCCTGTAGCAAAAAGGGTATCCGCTAAGTTTTTGATCTTGTGGAAGTAATCTATGACAGGCATATCATTGCGCTTGAAATTCACGAGTTGAACTCGGACTTGAATTGTCTTGGCTCTCGATCGGGTTGCAAACATGCGTTCAAGTTCATTCCAGATTGCTGTTGATGTACTGTGGAACAGAACATTCCCAAGGATGTCCTCCGAGAGAGACGACAACAAGCCACTTACAACAACCTGATCTTGCTGCTGCCAGGTTGTGAAAGCAGGGTTTGGAAGATTTTGCTCTTCAGTTCCTTCGGTGGTGGCTGGAACAGTGACAAATTGTGGTGGCGGTGGCTTGGATCCATCAACGAATCCCGTGAGATTGTAACTCATGAAACAAGGCATCATCTGAGCCTTCCACAGGAGGTAATTTTCCCTCTTGAGCTTGATTGTCACGAGCTGAGCGAACGGAGGAGTCGTCGGAGTCGATGGTTGCGGCTGAATTCCGGTAGAGGTGAACATCACATCGGCCGCCGCAGTTCCGAGCGGAAGGTTGCTTGAAGAGATCGTCATGGCTCTAATACCATGAAAAACAAGAGGCTAAACAAAGTATAGATTGGTTTGTGTTTCTGCCGCACACCAATGATGCGCACAGCTCTGCTATTTATATTGATCAAGTTGTCGGTTTAGATACAGTTTGTTACAACAGAGATATAACAATTACAAACTGACTTGTGTTTAGAACTTATCATGATCTGAACTGATCTCTATCTGTTAACCAATATGGTTTAGATAAGGTCAGCTTAACAGTGGAGGCTCAGGATTGGTGTCATCTACATATCATACTCGTAGTTAAAAGACAAGTGCATTGTAGAACGGTGGATGGTTGTTTATTCTTTCCATCGTAAGGCCAACCATGTCTTTGGAGTGCCCTGCTCATATGAAACCTCTTTGAGTTGAAATTTTTCGCATTGATTTTTTCTTGGTTGAATTTTTTTGATCGATTTATTTTTACTAATGGAATATTTTTCATTTTTTTCACTTTTTCTTGGGCTTAAGATATGTTAACTCCAAATTTCTAATACATTTTTTGCAACAATATTTTGTAAATAACTCTCCCCTCACAGACTGTAGCGTGGCCTGAAGAGTCAAAATAAGAAATAAAGTGGGGGAGAGATTAACTGTAAAAATATTATTAAAAAGATGAATTAATATGTGCGGTTGTTGCTGCCGATCGCCAACCAGCATTGGCCGCCGGCAGCGATCTATGTCTTCATTTACCTGCTTGTTGAATTTTTTAGGCTCTGAATCGCGTGGTGGACCTATACAGCATTAGTCCTGACTCATGTGGCTAACTCATGTTGCGGAGCGTTAGTTACGGATAATAAGCGTTAGCCCCACATTTTTTTTATGCAAATCTAGCCCTCGAGTATGTATTTATAAATTTGGCCACTCTCCCACCGTGAAACACATAGTAGGCGATACATATCCTCTGCCACATTCGAGAGCGCAGAAGCTAGACAACGCCTTAGGAGCTCGACCGACCATAGGAGCAAGTGGCCTACCGTGACGGGATGTCTTTCACTCTACCTGGGCACGGCAGGGAAGAGCCTTGCGTGCCCACCCACCCTACTGCGGTGTCATCTTCCGCGCTCCACGGACGCGATGGAGAATATGTGTCGCTTGTTACACCTTCCGCAGTGGGAGAGATGATCAAATTTGCAAATGTATATTAGGAAGAGCTAAATTTGTAAAAAATGTGGTATAGAAAATAGATAAGCAATGATTTTATGACCAAATTAAGCATTGTTTCAAGCGGAAATTAATATAGCCTGCCATTCAGACTCGGATTGGAGCTCGTTATTCTTTCTTTCACGTGGCTCTCGCTGTATGAGAATCTGAATAGGAAGTCTAACGGATTGGAGACACTGTATTTGATATAGATTCAAATAAATACTCGATTGATATGTACCATTATAATATGGATCCATCACGATCGATGTATATATTTTTCTTTTCTGCCTATTAATATGGTAATTTCTACTTATTAAAAACGAATGTGATAACTTATTTTTCTATCATTTTAATAATATAATATAATAGAAGATAGAGAGCCATATAAGGTTACACTCTTTTGAACTTACTCAATTAGGACTTGGGAGAGACTTTAAGGAGAAGATTGTGCGCACCTTTACCTGAAGGATCGGTGACAATTGATGAACCTCGCGCATCATCCAAAGTTGCATGGCCCTGAAGCATAATCTACACACATCTATGTCCTGAAGAAAGGAAAATGCATCCATGGCTCGACCTCAAGAGCATCATTCCAGCCTTGTTTCTTTCGCGATCGCAAAGCGAAAACGCCCAATGATCTCCATCTTTCTTGCCAGATTATTAGCTTAGCTACCTCTACCCTCCTCCCGTGTGGCTCAATCCTGTTCATCCGGCTCCACACTTTTTTTGTTGCTGTTGTTGTTACGTCTTAAGCTTTACTCAATCCATCTTAACTACCAACCGCTAGCTCCGACGTAGTACATACAGTACAGCGCCATCGCTCTTATCATTGCCGTGATGACCTGTGCATGCATCTCCTGCAACAATCTCTGCGCGATTTAGCCCATGATTTGTGCGTGGCCTCGTCTCATCATTTGCAATGGAGCAAGCCCCACTAAGAGATTAAAACAGATGGCTTTCTATGTGCTCGATCACCGATGGCTTTCTATGTGCTCATGATCCTGAATTATTGCAGCTCTTGTTGTTGCTTGTGCTTTGCCTTGATCCAATGATGTCTCTTTGTGAGGATTAGATCAGTGTGAGCGAGCTTAAAGAAGCTGGAAGGGCTTAATTAAAGCAAAGACCCTTGATCAGTGTCCCCTGGTGTAAGGTAGGCACAAGACAAGGTCCGATTTTAAAACGAGGAACTCGATGCTAACCTCCCACATTATTCTCCTTGCCTTTCTCTCGATCGCATTTCTTTTGGGCTTACTGGAGGACAAGGTCTTGCATATATCCTGCCTCCTGTCCCCCTGGAGAACACTTGTTTATTACATCATACTGTTCTGAACTCTGAAGCAACTTCGATTCAGGGTTAAAGCTATGGTTTCACTCGTCTCATCTAAGTTCACCACTTCAAAGCTTCGTGCTTGATTACATATCTGAAGTGGGAGCTGGAAAGAAATATTAAACATCTAGAATACTTTGAGGTGAAGCTGCATCACTGCATAACTCTGTCATCTGTAAACCGTAATGTCAGATGGACCCCTAACTACTGTCAAGATATCTGATAGCTAGCAATGTCGACAGGAAAAAGAGGGGGAAAAAATACTAATACACGTACTAGTGCACAAAAAAAAGAAGGACGTTGGCGTCTGTTCAGCCATCAGCCGTACGCAGTTTTTCAAACCAAAAAAAAAAAAAAACACGATGTCGCGGCTGACCTAATCTAAACGATTCTTGTTGATTTGCATGTCTCCTCTGCATTCGGTTGTCTGCTTGCTCTTTCCATGAAGCATCCGCGGTCTCCTCTGTTCCCTCTGCTCCTTGTGCTGCTAATCTGTTTTTTTTGCTTCGCCAATGCATAACGAGCTCGTCGAGCTGTGCATGTTTCATGTGTTTTGCATTCGTACACGCTTAGTTGAATAATTTTCATGACGTGTCAAAGACTGTCTGTCTGTCTCTCTCTCTCTCTCTCTCTCTCTCTGCGTTCACGTATGCAAGGCGCTTCTGTGTACGAATGTATATGCGATTCCATCCATGTGCACGTCCGTGCAAATCTCCACTAAAGAATCTGAGCCGTGCTGGGTCCATCCATGCTTGACTGTTCACGATGGCAGCGGTTTCTGAAATAATTCGAAGGCATTTCTTATGGATATGACATTTTGCATGAAAGAGATGTGCACATGACGTGATTATTAGGAAAATGACCCGCGTTGAAACAAAGGACCTGAACATTCTGCTGGCATAGACCACTTCACAAAAACAAAAACAAAAACATAAAACATTCATTTTATGGTGCTATCCTTGCACAACGAGATATTTTAATTTTAGTCTCCATGGAACTACAGGAAAAGGACTTGCTGGATGTGAGGGTTCGAGAAATGCTAAGGAAAGCCTTCATTTTTCACAAATATAATCAACGTCGCATTCACATGCATGATCACATCGAACTTTTTTTGTAGCCCAATTAACCAAATCTCTCTGCTTAGCATGCCCAAGATGCTTGCCTTCCTTGGGTGGCTTGAGAACTTGGCCTCAGGGGCTTGAGCTCACTAAATTATATTCTCCATTTTTTACTGTAACATTGGCCAAATTCTGCGCATTGGGCAAATCAATAGGCCTATGCTATGGAGTAGTAATTACTATTTTCGAAGGACCACTTACAAATTGGCTTCTTTAACTTGTGTCCAGAAACATAAACTTATCGTTGAATACAATCTGGTTGAAATCAACTGCAATGGTACAATCTGCTGCGCGTGAATCTCAGCCACAGATCGCGATCGACGGATGAGATGCCTCCGAGCCAGATCAAAACCGGCGCTCGGTAAAACCCTAACCCTAATCTCCGTTCGGCTCCCGAAAAATCCGCAACAAGGCGGCGACTCGATGCGGGTTGAAGGGCGCAAAGGGAGGCGGCAGCAACGGCACATACACACGGAGCGGCGACGAATTGATGCCGCATAGGCTCCGGCGAGGCGGGGATACAGGCCGCTGCGCTCGCACGTGGTCGCTCCCGCGGCGAAGCTGAGGTCCCCAAAGGAGACAACGGCGGGCAAGCGGCACGGATCGGCGGCAACGCGCACGAAGCAACCACGAACGGGCGAAGACAGCTCCGGGCGAGGTAAGCTCCAAAAACCCCACTAAAACCTTAGTTTTGATTGAATCTGGGTTTGAGATTTTGGGGATTAGGGTTTTAGATCTAAGCATTTCCCCTCCTTCTAAATGCTAACCGAGCCAAAGACTGACAAGAACAAGTGATCTAAACCGGGCTTAAAAGGATCATGAAAAGACTAGATTGGCTCTGATACCAAATGTTAGAGGTTAAGGTTTAACTAAAATATTAACAACATTAGCTAGCCTAAGTCACAATCACAAAAACGTAATGCGGAAGTAAAACGTTAGATGAGTCACTAACCCAGTGAAGAGGAGGCAGCTATTAGGGTTCTTGTCGATGTTCTTGAGTGTCGGTGTACAAGAGGGCAGCGCCAATGCGCGATGAAGAAAGATGGGGGCACCATGATCTTCACGGCCATGGTTCAGCTCTTTGTTAGCCTCAACGCAAAAAACCTAGATCGGATGGGTGATCTTCAGGAGTAAGCAAAACTCGTGTTCTTCTCTCACACATCACACGAGTGCCGGCTTTATTTGTAGCGCTGGCTAACGGACCGAACCAACAAATTTAGTAGGCTCCCGATCAAAGCATGGTAATAAAGCAATTAGCTTTTAATTATGGTCTTTCCATCTTTAACCAAAAATCACAACCAACAGAAACGTCCCACGGTGGAGAGAGAGAGAGAGAGGGAGATAGACAGAGGAGGGAGGTTGACGAAGAGTCGAACAGAGCATCCTCTACACTTCTACTGCGGCTTAACTAAACTAGCCTGTGTGGTACTAATTAGTTGGTCTGTCTCTGTCTCTTCCATTTTTCAGCCTGCTGCTCTGCCGTGCCTGCGACCTACCTGCACACATGCATGCATCACTGCAGAATTCACGTACCCACCCAGACAGGAACAATGCTCCGAGCCTCCGACAAACGATATAAAAAGTTGCAGGCCATTCTTTACGAATTTTGATAGAGTGCTCACGTGGTAAAACCAATCTCTAAGGTGGATATCATTTTTTTAACAAAACCTACATAAATCTAAAAATCTGAAATAATCATCTCATAAGAAACCATATATGTCGCAATTGTTTTAGTTGGTCTGTGTGTTGGTTTCTCGGACGATTTTGCTGGTGAAAGCTCCATTGTTCACTTGGAGTAGTTCAGGCATCACAAATCACAACAAGAGTTTAGAAAATGTATGGACTTTTCACAAAAATGGGGATACATAACCTAAGAGGAATTTTTAGAACTACGATTTTTTTTTTTTGGTTGCAAAAGATACGGCGGGAGCTCGATCCGGGTCTTTATACAATTTTAGAATTGGTGGAGGGTGTTTTTGTAAAATCAGTGAATCAGAACAAGATTTAGAAAAAAAAAATTATGGTGTTGAAGCAACCAAAGGAATAAATAATAACTATTTACTTTTATTCATACTTTAATAATTGCGTAAATTTTAAAAAGAGACGCGGTTATTATACACATCCGGCTTCCGAAGCATCCAAAGATGGAGGGAATTAACGCGAGAGGATAGATCGATGAAGCCGTGAAGTCGTTCGTAGCACTTAGCTAGAAGCCTAGAACAACCTTTATTACAGCGTTGTAGGCAGGAGCATCTCACTGGCTGTTCAGCTCGATCACGGCATGCATTGATGAACAGCGAAGAAAAGAAGAGAAGCTGAGGAAGCGCGAGTTTTTCACTTTTTCCTGTGTGATGCAGATACACAGTGCAGGGATGTCGGGACCGGGGTTCAAAATTTCAGCCAAATTTTACGAAATATTGGATCTTGATCAGGGTTGAGATTAAAATATCCTGGTGGAATAGCTTTTTTTTTTTGAAGATTCGGATTTCCCACCATTTTTTTAGAGAATTGTAATATCTTTTATGAGAAATACATATAAAAAGTTTGCAAAAAATACATATACAAATTATGTTACCCGAAACCCTAAATTGGATTTCAGCCTAAACCCTAGACGCTAACTTGGATTTCAACATTAAATTGTATTTCGCTCTAAATCCTAAACTTTAGCTTGGATTTCAGCCTAAACCCTAGCTTGGAATTCGGTATATATTACATGGTGTATTTCGACCAAAATTGTATTTCAGTCTAAACCTTAAACCTAACTTGGGAATTTTATGTAAAAATATTTAGTTTTTTTTTGTATTCAAACAGATAGGAAATATAGATAAATGCTTGTATGATTTTTTCATATTTTTTTCAAGCTTGAGGAGAACATTTCACAGCCGGTTGAAAAATCACCAAAATTTCAACAAAATATCACCACAATTTCAATGATTTCGGTCGAATTTTCGGTTTTAAATTTACCAGATTTCAAATTTACGTTTTAAATTTCGTCTAAATTTTGATCGAAATCCCAAAATCCTGCAAAACATTAGGATTTCGATCATCCGATATATGATCCGAAAACAAATTTGAAAACCTCGGTCGCGACCCGGACTGTTGCGACGTCGTTCTTTCGTGGCTCTCCCTGCAGCTAGCAGCGTGCGCCGATCGATGCGCCTAGCTTGCTTTCGCACGGCCTGTCCGGCACCACCTATCGTACGCACGTACGTGGCGGCAGGCCGTGTCGGCGCGCGACGCCCGGCCCGGCAAAGTTGCCGTCCAGCGAAACCGCAGCAAGCCTGGAAAGACCGGCTCACCGACGAGCGACGCTCAAAGTACGGAACCCCATGTGCCGGCTTCTGTTCGAGTCAGTGTTCGCTTCTCAGGTTTCTCAGTTCATGCATGCACGAGGCCAAGCCGCTCTTGAATTCTGCTGCTCATCAGTTCAACGAGCTACCAAACCGGCCCCCCCAGCATTCAGCTGCTGCATGCTGGCCGCGGTTAGCTTGGAACTCGGACGAAGCTATAGCTTTAGTTCGTTAGTGCGCATATATATGTATTGCTGCTCCGTCGACTGTGGAAATGCACCCATGCCATGCGTGCTGCTGCGCGCGAGAGACGAGGTTTTCAGGCGAGGTCCCCAGGAGAGACACAGGATTCATTCATGGACGTGCGTCGAGCCTCCCAATCGGGAGATTGAATGCGGTGGATGCGGCGTAACGTAGCGCCCCTGTCCATGCAGCTCGATCGACCGCCCAACGATCGCCGAACGTTGAAACGATCGATGTGATGGCTACGTACGTGCCGCTCCTGTGCTCGACGACTGCTAATATAGCTCGTGCTCCCCTCCCGCCCGGCTCGATTGGGAGAGACTGTGACCGGCCATCGGTTCGAGACCTCGCTCTTGTGCTGCTCCTCCACGATCTTTTTTTTTAAGGTACAAGACGATGGATGCACGTAACCTACACGTATCATACTCATATATCATACATACATGCATACATATGTGTGTGTTCTCGACACAACCAAGTAATTAATCGAAGGCTTCATGACCTATAGAGCACAGGAACATGTTGTCCCAATTAAATCGTACGTGTGTGTACGTATTTTCAGGGACAGAACTAGGCTTCAGGCCATCCTGGCCATGACCTG
Source organism: Guadua angustifolia (assembly GCA_036346375.1). Lineage (NCBI taxonomy): Eukaryota > Viridiplantae > Streptophyta > Magnoliopsida > Poales > Poaceae > Guadua > Guadua angustifolia. Next base: position 61,750,186 of record CM070510.1, read on the forward strand.
AAACTTAGGATGGAAATCCTGTGAATAGCCTCTTGAAAAATCACTAAAATCACAAATCAGCCCAAGAATAACTAGCCTAGCCCGAGGCTAGCTTGGGCTAGATCCGCTTTGCCTGTTTTTAATTGATGAGCACCAATGTCGAACCTGGAGTTCAAATGGGTGGGCAGCGTGCACGACGGTAGCGTATACCAACTGAGCTACAGCTCAGTCCTCTCATGTACGTGTATCCACTTTTAATTATTATGACGAGGCATGAGAAATTCAACCCTGAGGGATTGCGCTCTGGTTAGGAGGGAGTTCGTCTTCTCCATTTGCCAACCGTTCGAGCGGTCCTCCTGCTACTCCACAATCTGATCTTGCAACAACCATGCATGCAGTATGTTGGTCGATCCCTTTCCGGGAGGGGATTAGGTTTCGATGATATTAATTACTCCGGTACGTTTTGATTTCCTAATTCCAACTGTGCTTGCTGATTCTCTCCAGGCATTTTTGATTGGGAGGTTGGATGTTTCAGTTAACAATGGAACCAGCTAACAATGGCTAGCAGTGAACCAAGCATCGTCATCCTACTGACGTGGGAGAATGGGAAGGAATACAATCGGACAACCTTGTCCCCTAGCTGTGATTACAGCAGGAAAGAGCAAAGAGCCTGGGCCACCGTGGGCACGGCAGAGGTCACCCATCTCGTCTCCATCTTAATGGTCGTTCGTTGCAAATTTGCAACTGCACAAAAATCGTATAGAATCTTCAGATTGGATTATTTGTGGTAGGATGTCAAATGTGACAATGCGCACCTTGCAAGCACAACCTGCAATAACGAAAGCGATCGGTTGTTTTGATTGTTGTTTTACCATTCCAGTCTTCAACACCTTGCATTCTTTTACCTCTTATTTTTGAAAGATGCACTGTTTTTTATTTTCAAAGATGCGGTTTTTAAAAAACAGTTGTGGCGACTTCATGGTCCACGCTGTGGATGAGAGCCAAATTGCCAAACAGCACTTTTCAAGGAGCTAGCTCTAGCTGAGATATTTACCTACAGGGAGCGATCTCATATATACCCAGTTGATCCCATCATTACTCCGGAATAATAAACTTAGAGTAGATTCAGGTAAATATGCAAGGAGGCAAAATGTCCGCACAATTACAAGGATATATATTATAACGATAATGCAATTGTAACTGCTATACTACTTTAATAGCTATGATTGAAAATTTTTAGTTGTAGTTATTATACAATGGTATGTAGCAGCTACATTATTGTAGCTGCAGACATGCTTGGTCAACTTCCTATTATTATTGTATGGCACAATACAAACTTATCTTTATTTCCCGTTGTTCAATTATTTTTTGTTGTTTCAGTCTTATGGCTGAGATTTTTGTAAAACTTGGCTGTGTGCACTTTGCAGAGGCCGGATATTAATCCTTTATCTAAAAAAACAAACTTATCTCGATCTAATCTCATTAATCATACTACTAATACATTACTAAGTCTTGTCGCTACCAGAAACCCAATGTTTGTGACGATCACAGGTTTTACTGACACATGCCCTCTGTTCCTGATGATTATTGTCTGACAGTTAGCCGTTAGGAAAATCATTTACGATTTGTCCTATTCGTTGGACAGTTTTTTTTCCTATCATGAAAGATCATAGATCCGTCCAGCATTTTGGCCCTCTTAGACGTGGATTTAGGGGCTTCCAATCTGGACCATTGGATCTAACCCTCATATTGGTCATGGACGTTGAATGTGGGATGGTCCAGTGGACCAAGCCCATAACGACTGACAAAAAAGCGACACGTGGGGGCACCAATGGGGCTAAAAGGATGTTGTTGCCCCTGGTACTATAGCACTTTAGGGTGCACTACTCTAATCTTCCAACCTCCCCCCTCCAACACTATAAATAGCTGTCCAAAGGCACTATTTGAGAAGGTTAGAACACTTGTAACTGAGCACTATATATAACTCTCATTTTACTCGCACCCATCTCTTTGGTTTTGGCTAAGTCCCATTCGGGGTTCATCGAAGCCAATTTACTATTACTATTTGGCTCCCTAAGCACAACAGTTGGCATCATCCATGGGTAACAACTTGAAGGTGGATAGTTCCAAAGAAGGCCAAAGAATTTGACTAAGTCATGGTGCTAAAGTGACCATGGCTTCGAGCAGAGACGCACCCAAGGCATGCACAGTCAGACCTCCAGCCTGAGCAACATCTTTGAGCTCAGGGGGGGGGAGGGCGCCACAGGCAAAGGGATCATTGAATCTCTAAGAGGTGATAGGAGCGCAAAGTCCAGAGGGTTTAGGATATAATCCAAAGCTGGTATCTCTTAACCGACTGTATGAGCGGGGGTTTGATTCTCTGTGGTGTGAGGGGAGATCCTCAGCAGGGAGCCCTTGGACCCTAAGCTTTCGTCGAAGGTGGCTGCTGCCACGGGAAGCTGCTTGCCTTGGTGACAACCTGAGCATCGACTCTCATCTTCTTTGAACGAGGGATGTCTTCCTCTTCCTTGTCAACCTCCTTTGCACCTACCGGGTACGTGTAGGCTAGAGGGGTTAGGTCCAACATCCCCTTTTGCTTGGTACTTCTCTTTGTTTGTGAATGGGTGGCATCTCCAGAGGCCGCTGAACCTTTGGCACAATCTAGCGAAGGCTTGAGTTGACATAGACCACCCAAGAGCTTCGCACACTCTATTGATGCCAGGCCCCTCCTATGTGGCGTTATCCTAGGCTATGTGCTCCTTGGGGACATAAAGACTCAAGAACATGCATGATGCTTTCTCCACCTCATTTAGTGGCAGCAGTTCACTTATGAAGCAAATGAAGTGCGCAAAATGGCTAGAGGAATAGGAAAATAGGAGCAAACCCTCACGGGGAGAAGTGAAGCAAGTAGTACCAAGATTGTTCAGGGGGCACAACAGATGGATGGGAGTCGTGCCCCCATCCTCGCCAAGGATTCCAACCTTCACGGACCAACCCCGTCAGGACAGGGTTGTATGGGTTGCATGCAGAACTCCTCGACAAGGTCTTGCGGAGTTGCGGGTCATCTTGCCATTGCCATTTTGCAATTTCAAGTATAGAACACATCTACCCTCACGGATATGAGAAACCCTAGATTTAAATGAATTTGGGTTACCTTGAGTTCAAACCGGCTCAAAACCGCGGGGAAGACCCTTCGGAGGAAGAAGAGGAAGGGTTTTGGGCAAATGATGGAGGGAGAGAGAAATAACCGCTCGGGCTTCACTTAAACCCCCCCCACATCGGATAGTCCGATAGGACATCGGACAGTCCGATGTGTGATCTCAGAATCGAGATGAGTCCGATACAAAAATCGAAGGTCCGATGTGCATATTTACGAATCGACACCGATCCAAAAATCTAAGGTCTGATATGTGTAAAATTAAAGACAATGAGAGTTGAGATTGAGGAATGAGATGGAATGACTTTGAACACTTGCCGCCTCCCCACTTATGATCAAATAACAGAGAGGCAATAGGAGCTATGATCACAAGTGGTCGACCCAACCAAAAGATCGAAACCAAATAAATTTAAAAGAAAGAAATAAGGGTTTTTGAAACTCATTTGGTTGAAATCAACACGCAAGACAAGTATGCAATCTCAAGCCAAGTTCCGAGAATCCAAAATGTTTAGCCCACTTCTCAATTCACGAATCTTTTCATCAATAGGCTTAGTGAAGATATCCTCATTTGAGCTCACATGTTGAATCTCAATATCGCCTTTAGTGGAATGGTCTCTTAGGAAATGATGGCGAATATCGATATGCACGGGTTGTTGGCAATTTTTATGGCGCCATTGTCACACAAAAGTGGAACATGGCTATAGGTTTAGTCATTTAGTGTTTGCCTCATCCAAAGCAATTGAGCACAACAACTCCCTTGCATTATATATTCAAGCCTACGGATAGGCTACTTGAATTTCGCTTTAGAGGACCAAGAGACAAGGGATCACCTAAGAATTGACATGTCCCCAAGTACTTTTTCTATCCACTTTACATCCGCATAATCCGATCGAATAGCCGACTAACTCAAATGATGAACCTTTAGGATACCAAAGCCCTAAATGAGGATGCACTAAATATCTTAAGATCTTTTTATCGCCACCATGTGGCATTCTTTAGAGCGGCTTGAAATCTTGCACACATGCAAACAGTCGGCCTGCACAAAGATAAAGTAGGGAACCGATCATCGAACGATATACCTTTTGGATGACCTTACACCTTCTTTTGTCTCTAGATGCCCATTGGCTTGCACTTGATTGGCTTGACGCTCCATACCGAACTTCTTGAGCATGTCCTTGATGTACTTTGTTTGGCATATGAAGGTTCCTTCCTTGAGTTCTTGACTTGAAAACCGAGGAAGAACTTCAACTCGTGGACATCTCAAATCTCTTAGTCATGATCCTGCTAAATTCCTTGCACAAATGTTCATTAGTAGACCCAAATATAATGTCATCAACATAAATTTGACAAACAAATAGATCATTGTCAATATGTTTAGTAAAGAGAGTAGGGTCGGCCTTCCAACTACAAACCCTTGACCGAGAAGGAAATCTCAGAGGCATTCAAACCATGCTCTTGCTTGCTTGAGTCCAGAGAGAGCCTTGTGTAGGAAGTAGACATGGTCGGGATGACTTGGATCTTCAAAGCAAGCGGTTGTTCAACTATCTCGAGAGAGGTCCATTTAGAAAGGCGCTTTTCATCCATTTGGTACAACTTGAAATCGTAGAGTAGCAAAAGCAAGTAAAATTCGAATTGATTCAAGTCTAGCTACCGAGCATAAGTTTCACGAATCCAGACCTCGATTTGAGTGTACCCTTGGGCAACCAACCGAGCTTTGTTTCTAGTCACAATTCTTCTCGTTTGCTTGTTTCAAATACCCATTTGGTTCCAATTACGCTTGCTTGGCCTTTTCGACAGCTTCTACACTTGGTTTCTTTCGGGTTGTTTAGCTCTTCTTGCATAGCCATCACCCAAGCTTGAAGAGCTTCTTCAACCTTAAGAGGTTCAAGTGAAGAGACAAACGAATAAAATTCACAAAAATCAGCACAAGATCTAGTGGTTACTCCCCGTTAATATCTCCAAGAATATTGTCGACGGATGATCTCGTTGAATATTCGATGAACTCTCGATGAGGGGCCGTTGAGCTTGACTTTTGAATTGGTTCCACATCGACTTGGGTGGTGTTCGACCCTCTTGAGCTTGCATTGAGGAAGATGGAGCCCCATCCAATGGTGCATCTCGAGTTGAAGTGCACGAGATTCTTCTTGCTCAAGAGGCCTCACTTCTCCAATTGCCAACCTTTTGATGGCTTCGCACGGAGGTTCCTCACTATTAAACACAGGGCTCTACTTGAGAGCCAACAAACGTTACATCACGAGATTTCAACCACGCTTGTTGTTGTTGAAAACCTCGGTATGCATAAGCATTAGACCCATATCCAAGTAAGAAACCTTCATCTACTTTAGAGCGAATTTAGAAGACTTAGCATTTTTGTTAAGGATATAGCATTTGCTACCAAAGACTTAGGAGACATTTGGTTTCTGCCTGCTAGGAGCTCTGCCGCTCTTAAGATCTCGAGAAATTAGAGAGGCTAAATTTCTACCAAATGAAATTTCTGAGCTAAGGCAACTACTAGAGTATTAGATCAACCCAGATCACCGCAAGTAGCTACAAACAAACTTGAATCCCCAAGGATTTGATCAAACTACAAGGGGACAAGAGAGAACTCAAAACCAAAGAGAGGCAATGATTTTTCCCGGGTTCGGATCTTTGAGGAGATCCCACGTCTTCGAGGAGGCACAAAGCCCGGGTCCTCGACCACGATCCCTGTTGCACAGCACGCCGGTTCACTTTGATCCTTTCTGCGGAGGTGGAATCCGACCTTCACAAACTTCTAGTGGCTTCCCACACGAGATCGAGCTCACGGTGACTCCTAGCCGCCTAGGAGACCTCAATCTCCAAGAGTAATGAATAGAGTGTAGATCCCTCTGAAAATCACCCTAGTGCTCAAAGGAACCTTCACTTGAAACAAAGCACTAGAAAACACTTGCCCAAATCTCTCAACAAATTTCTCAAAGATGAACTCAAGAGAGAGCAAGATTGACCAAGAAAATAGCAAGAGGAGAGTTAATGCTCAAGACACTGGTTGGTGAACTAAATGAGAGAGAGAGAGGGTATTTAAGCGCTTCGCCTATAAGTCGGACCATCGGACTATCCGATGATATACATCTGACTATCCGATTAGTGCAAATCAGATCAACTCCACTCACGTTCCCGAGGGTTCCAGAGAATAGACTTAGAAACTTTTGAAAACAACATCGATACCCGATATAAGCTATCTGACAATCCGATTTTTCCCGAGAGATCCTGCATAGCACCCACACTCATAACGAGAATCCGATACTATCGGACTATCCGATATACACATCGGACTATCCGATATTATCAAAGACAAATGAAAACTCTTGTTTTGTAAAGGATGTTCATCTGAGCACGAGATCATTTCTAGAGCACCTACACCCATCCTCAAGTATTGATTCTAAAAGTAAAAGTCTATGCTAGGTCGACGCAATCACGTTGTCAAGTTTGATTAAAGTAGACAAGATGAAGTCTATCCTACTCAGTCCAGCGAAGCCCCTCCTCCTTCGGGCAGCGGTTGTAAAACCACCTCCACACCCAATTCAAATCCCACTTCATGAGGTGGAGTTGGGTAGAAGTTGATCAACCTCGTGAAGCGAACCTTGAAGTTGACGCTGGTGAAGTTGATGTCCTCCCCGTTGGTTTCGGCTAGGGCTAGGTGACATGTAGAAAGTCGAAAAAGGGCGGTCATCATCCTAGCAGATTTCGATTGCATATCCCACTTGAAGATGGCCAATTAGGTGATGGAATTGGCCGCCAATTGGGGGAGCTCAGGGTCGTAGAGATGGAACACCTTTGCCAAAAATTTAGCATAGGAGAATCGAAGGCTAGTGTCAAAGTACACCATGTCTCGTTGTCATGAGGGTGCGACTCTTAGCCTCCTACTCATTGTCACCAGGCAGGCCCAATAAGTCAATGTACGTAACCTTTTGGTGGCAAACGAGGCCTTCGAGGAAGCCCTAGCAGGTCACCAAGGATTTTCCAAGGTGATTCACAAAGACCCCCTTTTCTAGCCCCTTTCATTTCTTCCCTAGAGTGGCTAAGAAGGCCGAGTTATCATCTTGCACCGGGGACACGCTGGTGCCTGTTGTCCCAATCGTGGTTGTTTTCGGCTTAGAGTTTCCCTTGCACTTGCAGCCTAGGTGGCATTGATCTCAGAGAGTTTGGCTCGTGCCGGGGGGGGGGGGACCCACGGGTACCCGACCAGATACTCTGGGATGGTGGGTGTGTCGGAGTTGTGGCGCTCATCCTTAGAGTAATGCGAATCGAAGTCACAACAAACGTCCTTTGAAGACTGTGAGTCGGAGCGTCCACCCTTTGTCATCCTATCTTGATCAGTCGAGGCGGTGCCAAGCCTGGATGCCGTCGACAGTGGTAGAGGACCAACGGTCAAAATGAAGCTGATTCTCGGGAACCATAAAAGATGCAGGTAGGTGCTGAAGCAAGCGGCAGTGGACCATGACTATCGGATATAGGGCGGTCTAGTGGACCAAACCCATGGCCAGCCAAACGACTGCATTTGACACTCCTTGCTAATTGATGACCTGACTATTTCTTAGGGACATGGACTCTACACCATTTCATGCCGATCTAATTGTGCTACTATGTAGTCCTGTGATTTTGCCGTGAATTTGATTTTACTGCTTACCTTGGCAACAAAAAGGTAAAATGAAATACAGTAGTTCTTGAAAATTTGGAAATTGCCAAGAAAAAGGAAGAGGACGTTTATTACACGGACGTGGATCCTCTGCAGTTGCTGCTAGTCACTGACAGGTGGGTCCTACGCAGCAAAAGGCCTACCTGCAGTGACTCAACGGCAAAGAAATGTAACTGCAGAGGATCTGCGACTTATTACACACACCGCGTCCGAAAATTCAATGTTGCTGCCACCTTCAACAGTGCACATCAATCAGCCCAATCACCGACTCAGTGCCAGCAAGAAAGAAACAAGTAAATAGTACACCTCCCGGATTAAAGATTCCTTCGCTGAAAAAAGGATGGAATTGACCATCTGAAAGGAGATCCATGGATTAGACTGATGTGGCTCCACTATTGCTCTCGAGGGCTGCTCCAGCTCTGCATGCTCATATCCAATTGTCCGAGATCCGGGACAAACAAAAAACTGAAGATCTCACGAGATCCTGCCTGTTTTTGTGTTGCTGTTGTAATAAGAGCCTATGAAAAATACTGCAATCATGTAACTGCAGCAGTATATCTGAAAGAACCCTGAGATGTGGTTTTGCTTTAATCCTCAGGATGGGCAGAATCTTCACTACAGGTTTATGAAATGAAGCTGTAGATTTCATACTTCAAACAGAATTCGTTTCTCCGCGTTTTGAAGATTCATATTTCTTTAATTGCACTTTTACAAAGAATTTTCAAAGGGAAACCGTGCAGTGCAAATCCATGTTTAAAATGCTAACTTGCAAACTCATGTGAGCGGTGAAGTGATTACTTTTCTAACTCTCTTACATTTTTTTAATTTAGCTCCCTCTCAGACAGAATTACACAACTAACCTCTCTCTCGCTACGGAAGACGCGACAGTGCTGGGAGTGAGGCACATGGTGAACCAGTGCAGCAGCCGGCCGACGAGTGTGGGAGGCAGGCGAGCGCGGTGATGGGCACGGGAGGTAGTCTGCCATGGGTGGCATGTTCCGCAGTGGAAAGGAGTCTAAATTTACGATTATATTTAGAAGAAAATTAGATTAAAAAAGACGATATAAAAGACTAGAAAAACGACCACTTCGTGAGCCATCGGATAAATTGTGAACAGAGCAAATACTCTTATTCAGTCCTAATCGTCGATCTTGTATCATGACGTACGACAACGCGAGTACATACATGTTGCAAGCACGAAGCATCTGAACGCCAGATGTATCGCACTGGACTAGCACAAGGGATCCATGCCTGGACGGACACAGATTCCGCACCTGCAATGGCTGTCACATTGCTCGTCACGTCAGTCAAAGGTGTTGTGACCGACCGACCAAACAGGAAAAGATGAAGAAACAAGTCCCTGTAAACGTTGAAAAATCCAAGAACCCTACGTACGTAGTGCTATCTATTCTCTCAAGCCTTAATTAACACAACCGACAGAACCACTCATCTGCACGCACGAATCCATCCATGAGTTGATCCATATACTATAACCCTGCATGCGGCGGCAGGGATGAACTTTCGTTTGAGAAAAAATTCGGAGAGGCGAAATCCGAAATTTCGGCGAAATTGATATTCGGCGGACAAGATTCAAAATTCAAATTTCAAAATTCAAATCCGGTTTGATTTCCACCGAAATTTTCCGAAATTCGCCGAAAATACCCTGAAATTCGCCGAAATTTGCCCAAATTCGCCCAAATTGGACTGACTGAAAATTGGTTCAAACGATGCCGAAAAATTTTGATTTTTTTTGTAGGTTCCTGCCACATTAGAGATGTTCTCATAAAATTTCAGGTGATTATCAGATCTGTGTAATTTTAAAAATTCAAATACTGATACTATGTAGATGAAACGTTGATTGGCAAGTTTGAACCGGATGAAAAATAGTACAAACGATGTTAGAAAGTTTTGAAATTTTTGTGGAGATTCCTGACATACTTATGATATATCTGGAAAAATTTCAGATGATGATCAAATGTGAGCAATTTTAAAAATTCAAACACAGAGAGAGTTGAAAACTAGTACTTTGAATGTCAGAATTTTTATAAATTCCTGGAGAAATATTTTGAGCTAAAAATTTTACATAAGAATCCTTAGCTCAAATAAATTTGAAAAACAAAATTTCAAAAATTTATAAAAATATTTGAGTTGCCTGATAAATCCAAAACTGAAAACAGAAATATGTACACAGTACATTGTCAGAATTTTATAAATTCCTGGGACAATATATGGAGCTGAAAATTTTAAATAAGGATCATTGCCTGAAATAAACTTGAAAACAAATTTTCAAAAGTTTAAAAAATATTTGAATTGTCTGATAAATCAAAATCCGAAATCTGAAAACTGTGCAGAGAAGATTGCAATCATATAAGTTCAGTGCTTACTGCATTGATAGATTTTATTGAGCAAACAAAGAAAATTTAAATTTTTGAAAATTTTATAGAATGGTACTGAGCAAATTATTAATATGTCATAAAAATTTCAGATCATGATCACACCGGAGAAAATTTGTAAAAATATAATAAGTTTACTGTCCCAATTATGTCCATTCGGTTTTTATTTTTAAAGATAACAAATGATGTTAAATTATTTTGAAATTTTTTTGTATGATCCCAAACTACTAAGAATGGTACCATAATTTTTTCACATCATTATAAAGCTTTTAAAAATTCTTAAAAATCTGACAAGGTTTCTGCCCAAATTTTAAAAAATCTCAAAAAATTAGTTTTTCATCAAATTTTCATGAAACAAGACTTTCTTAAGGGTTATTGGACCCATTCAGTTCAAATCCGGCCAAAAAAATTGAAAATCCGGACTCCAAACCCGAAATTTCGGCGAAATTTGACCGAATTTCGCCGAAATTCCGAAATTACTGTAGCAGCACTGTAGCAAAATCAAATTTTTTTTAAAATTTTTGAATTTGGCCGGCATATATAAATTCGGAGGGGGCCGAAAACCGAAATTTCGGCGAAATTTCGCCGAAATTCGCCGGTTTTTTGATCCCTGTGCGGCGGCACCTTCGCCCGGCCGACCTGCCGCCCCCGCACCGGAATGCACACGTACGCGCGCACGAAAAAGAAGCCTCATCGCCGGCATAGACTATAGAGCGATCGACGTATCAATCGGCCCCAGCGACCTAGCTTCCGTAGCTACACCACCTCGCATTCATGGCGCTCCCCCCAGGCCCATGCAATGCAAGGCGACGCAGCGTCGCAACGAACTAAAGGACGAGCTAGCTAGGGTCGGAGGGACCCTGGCGTAGCTACCGCCACAGGAAGGGAGGAGGAACGTTGCCATCATAGGTCCCTGCAGCGATTCGATTCAACGCCATGCCAGCGAGCGACCGTACGTCCCTCCCTGCCACGGCCAGCTACGGGGCTAGCTGGCGCCCGGCTCCACCCCGAGCGGCCCACGCCCCGTACGTCCGTCCGTGCGACGGCGGTGCCTGGCCGTCCGTCGGCGCACGGGCGCATTTAAGCCGATCTGGGTCGGGCAGGACGACGTACGGGGCAGCTCTGTTGGTTGGTGCCGGTACGTGCTTGCTGGCCGCGCCCGGTCGTCGAGATATATATCCACCTGATGTGACGAACGAGACCACCGTGCACGGTGCTCATGCACGGCCGCCTTCAGCTCCGGCGCCCGCCCGGCCGAGTGGAGTATCGTACATGGTCGATCCATGTGTTTCTATTGATCAGATCTCTGTGTCGTACGGGATGGAAGGTATCTCTTGGATCTCTGGCCGGCCAGTACATACATGCGTGCGTCGTCGGTGCCGTGCGAATCAATGTCGATGTGTGCGTTGCATTGCTGCTCCTTTTTGGCGGCATCCGTTAATTTACTGCAGGCAGGTACTGGCGCTTAATCAGCCCTCGATCGGTACTACTAGTAGTACAGTCAGTAATAACTAATAAGTAAGCATGGGATGGGAATGGGGATGCAGCTCGGTCGGCTCCATCAAGCATTGAGGGAGACCCTGCATGTTGTCATGGGGCATATGCTGTATATCAGTCTATATATTGTACATCAGTGCTATATCGTGAGCCGGCCGCTTGATAATATAATTCGATCGGCCATGAGATTTTCGTCAAGAGAGATGGGAAAACACCGAAAAGAAAAAATAAAGTCCGAAACATATCACGCACGCGATTCGGAACCTCAAGCACTAGCACATTACTGCACACAAATGGCTTCACACAGTGGCGGAGCCAGGATTTTTATACGCCTAGGGTCAAAAATAGGTGACTATTACTATTGTTAAAGACTACGAAATTTAGGTGCGGCAAAAGTCAAACACAAATACACAATTAAAATAAATTTGAATTCCATCTTGTATATATACGAACAAGTAACATAAATATGTAGAACAATGAACTAGAAATCCCAATACCATAAAAGATTTAGAATGGAGTACTTACTATTCATTGGCCAATGAAAATTGAACCAATTGATTTAATCAAGTGCTTTGCATAATGGATGATTATTTACGCATGGGTTTCTTGCGATCCGATGAGGCCAAAACAAATTATTGAATCTTGCATGGGTTTGGGACCGCTTACGAGAACGAAAGGGTGTGGCAATACAAAACAATACTAGGCGGAGGCAGCGGGCAGGCGCGGAGGTGGGGGGCGGTGACGGGCATTGCCGCCTTTGCGGCCGGCGGAAGTGGGGGTGTGGGCGAGCGGCAGCCGATCGTCTTCGCGTGGCAACCACATAGCCAATCGCCAGCTTCTTGAGATCACACGGACGAGGCATGAGCCGCAGCGCGTGGGGTGAGGCGATAACTGCTTGGGTAGTCTTTGAAGGCGAAGTGGGCGAGCAGCGGCGGCCGTGCCACTGTCGGCCGATCGGCTACTCGGTGAATCTGCGGAACAGGCGCGCGGCGAAAGCCGCAAGCAACAATGCAAAGCGATCAAGGTGCGGAAGCAGAGCGAAGCGATAGAGGGCGGCGAGTGGGGGTGGCCAGGCGAGCTGTCGAGCAAGCTTGAAGTGAGCAACCGAGCACCCAAGTGTGTGTTGGGAGCGGCCAGTGGCGATCAGTGGCGGGCGAGGCGGCGGATCGCCGGATCGGGTCTGAGAGCACTACGCTGCGCAGAGAGAGCGGCGTGGCCTTTGTCTAACCTTCCTGTGCTCACAAAGAATGCTCTAAGTGTTATAAAAGCTGACCGGTGCGCCTCGGTTAAATACAAATTGAACAGTATTTTGCACTGTTCTATGGGCCAAGCCTAGGGCCCGGGCCCTACTTGCCCCAGGCTTGGATCCGCCCCTGGCTTCACACATACCACTGCAATCAGTTTTGTGAACGGTCTTGCGTGATAAATCTATTGATTTTCATGCACAATCAAACTAATTAGGTAAAGCCACGCCCTTCGCTGCACCGGCCGAATTTTGGTCCGAGGATAGATGTGATTTTTGGGGACCATGAGTTTTTTTTTTTTTGAAAAAGGCATGGTTTAGGTTTGGATGCAATTTTGCGAAGCCACGAGGTCTTTTTATGAAAGGAGTATCTCCAGGTCTAGACGAATTTTTTTAAACCGTGAGGATATATTTGCAAAAGGCCTAGGTCTGGACTCTGGTGAATCTACGGTGCTAAGAGGTTGTTTTTGCAAAAAAAAAAATATGTGGAAGGGTCTCGTCATAGTTTCAGAATTTGGCGAGGGTGTTTTCATGAAGACGATGACATGACGCGCTGCCCTCCCGGCATTCTCTTCGGCTTTAAAGAGGAACTAGTCAGAGTAACGCGCTACGTTGCGTCGTCTGCGACGATGCAACGTGTAAAATTTGGAAAATTTAGTTGTATTTTCGGTTTTTGTATTTTTTTAAAAAATAGGTCGTTATAACCCGTCGGCGAATCTATGGGTTGCTATAAACCTTCGATGAATCTGTGTTTTTTTAGAAAACTGCGGTTAGGACCCGGCGGCGAATCTATGGGCTGCTATAAATCTTCGACAAATTTATGCTTTTTTTAGAAAACCATAGCTGCTTTTTTTTTACATCTTTTCAGTTTTCATGTTTTTTTAAAAAAGGATGCTAGGAGCCGTCGGCGAATCTGTAGGCTGTTATAAATCTTCAACAAATCTATGTTTTTTTTGTCGAGACGTATTTTTGTTTTTGAGTCTGCTTCTTTAAAAACCGTTGAGAGGAGTCAAACGTGAACTGTAGAGGGACCTAAATGTAATTTATTTTTTCCGAGGTCCGTTCTGTTAAAAACCATCAGGAGGACCTAAATGTAAACCGCAGAGGGACTCAGACGTAATTTCAATTTTTTCCGGGTCTTTTTTGCTAAAAACCCACCGAGGACCTAAACGTGATTTTAAATTTTTTTGAGGGCCTTTTCGTGAACATGCTGAGGTGGCACACCTGAGGTGCCGGCATTCCTCACCGCTTTAATAAGAAGTATACATATATATTTTCCTGAAAACTTAAGAGATTTTTGCAAAAACTCACTTGCAAGTAGAGGAGTTTGTCAAAATCCCATATTAATCTTAAAATTCGTTAAAAATCATCCGCAAGTTCTATATGGTTGCAACCCCCCTCTCAACGGCCAATTTAATTGCTAAAGCTTCTAGAAGTCAAGATCGCTAACATGGTTGTTTCCAGCTGAGGGGATCACGTCCAAGTCCATTCAGACCACGAGAATCCATCCATGGAACCGCAACATCAACGATCATGCCTGGTCATCTTTCTCTCTTGTCCCTTTATCCTCCCGCTCTCACATCATGTTTTGTTCTCCCATGCTCAATTTGTGTGCCCTACCCTGCGCTGCCACATCTTACCTGCTCATAATCCACTAGACTGATCAATTAAAATTGCCACACAATCACCATGTAGGAGCTTCAACGAGTAAATCGGCCCTTTGATAAGCTATGCGGGCGGGTTTTTAATAAACTTGAACATTGACAAGAATTCTTTACGGGCCAATATTTTCATATGGAAAGTGACCCCACATATTAAGGCCCACTTCATATAATGTTTATACCTATGGCCACGGTTTTTTTTAAAAAATAACTTGCCCTTTAACGACAAAATGGCCGAACAACAACTAATGACAAAGAGACAATGCTCGAACTGCCGCATCCTGGACATGGACTAGACGCCCAGAGGAACTAACTAGCAGGTCACGAGAGGACTCATGCCGCTGCGTCCCAAGCATGAGTCAAATGCTTGAGGAACTGACAGACGAGACATGCTCGAACTGCCGCATCCTGGACATGGACTAGACGCCTAGGGGAACTAACTAGCAGGTCATGAGAGGACTCATGCCGCTGCGTCCCAAGCATGAGTCAAATGCTTGAGGAACTGACAGACGAGATATGCTCGAACTGCCGCATCCTGGACATAGACTAGACGCCTAGGGGAACTAACTAGCAGGTCATGAGAGGACTCATGTCGCTGCGTCCCAAGCATGAGTCAAATGCTCGAGGAACTGACAGACGAGACATGCTCGAACTGCCGCATCCTGGACATGGACTAGACGCCTAGGGAAACTAACTAGCAGGTCATGAGAGGACTCATGCAAGGCGTCCCAAGCATGAGTCAAATGCTCGAGGCAGCCAGACGAGACATGCTCGAATGCGCATCTGGACATGGACTAGATGCCCGGGGAACTAACTAGCGGTCATGAGAAGACTCATGCATTGCGTCCCAAGCATGAGTCAAATGCTCGAGGCCGGCGAGGCGAGACATGCTCGAATCGCCGCATCACGGACATGGACTAGGCGCTGAGGAACTAACTAGCGGGTCATGAGAGGACTCATGCGGCTGCGTCCCAAGCATGAGTCAAATGCTTGAGGCGTGAGCGAGACATGCTCGGCGCGCATCACGGACATGGACTAGGCGTCGAGGGAACTAACTAGCGAGTGTCATAAGAGGACTCATGCAGCTGCGTCCCAAGCATGAGTCAAATGCTTGAGGCCCGACAGGCGAGACATGCTTTCGAATCGCCGCATCTGGACATGGACTAGACGCCGGGGAGACTTCGCGCCGGCGAAAGCGTGCCAGCAACGGACAGCCCCTAAGCGAAAACGTGCTCGAAGAGAGACTTCGCGCCCGGCGAAGGGCGTGCTCGGCCATGGAACATGGACAACCCAAAGCGAAAGCAGCGTGCTCGGGAAGAGACTCGCGCCCGGCGAAGGGCGTGCTTTCGGGCGGAACATGGACAGCCGCCGAAGCGAAAGGCGTGCTCGGGAAGAGACTTCGCGCCCGGCGAAAGGCGTGCTCGGCGCGGAACATGGACGACCGCGGCGAAGGGCGTGCTTTCGGCGCGGAACATGGACAACCGCCCGAAGCGAAGGGCGTGCTCGCGCCAGAACATGGACAACCCGAGCAAGACGCGTGCTCGGGAAGAGACTCGCGCCCGGCGAAGGGCGTGCTTCGGCGCGGAACATGGGCGGCCGCCGAAGCGAAGGGCGTGCTTTCAGCCATGAACATGGGACAGCCCCGAGCAGCGTGCTCGGGGAAGAGACTTCGCGCCCGGCGAAGGGCGTGCTTCGGTAGCGGAACATGGGCAATGAAAGCGAAGGGCGTGCTCGGGGAAGAACTTGCGCCCGGCGAAGGGCGTGCTTTCGGCGTGGAACATGGTCTCGGTGAGGCCTTCCGGATCGATCATACCGCCACGCCGCCGGCGGCATACACGTCGTCGTCCTCCACGTCGCCGAAGACGCGAGATCTCGATTGACTTGAGAACTTCGGCATCCTCGGGATTCTTCGCGAAAGGACTCGATCGATCCCCACGGATGGCGCCAATTGTCGGACGATTCGAGACGAGGTCCCCGCTAAAACTACTTGTTGAATGAGGATCAACACAGGACCCCTTTTCATAGCGGTCATACGTCGAGAGTATGCGGGCAATGGAACAGTATATCGAAATCGTGAGACACGAAGTCGATTTTTGTGCGGTTGGGCCTCTCATGGGGAGATAATAACCCTCGTCCGGTGGTTACACTAATATCGCGAAGTGGGTTTATCGCTTGCTCGGGAGGTCTGAGCGATCCTAAGGACTCCGTGAGCAAGCGATGTGTGCAAGTGTGTGTAGTGCCGAAGGTCCCACCCTCAATCCATCGTGGGAGGGGGTATTTATAGGGAATTACAGGAGACAAATCATTTATCACGGCGCTCTGCATAGAGGATGTCTGTGAGCGATGCAGCGTCCCCACCGGGTACCACGCGACGTGGGCACAGTGGGCGCGGACCAAGCCAGCGCGGACCATGGCGGCGCGGATCCCGGGCGCGCGATCCTCGAGCCGCCATGCATTTAATGCCACGTCGCCTTGTCGAGGACCCCCGAGCTGGCTTGCTCGGAGCCGGAATGCACGAAGGTCGGCCCTGCGTGCGCTGTCCGGGTAAGGACATGGTCGATTGGTGCCGGACTTCGATGGTCGTCAACGGAAATTTCCCAATCCCGACAGAGATATACGCCAGTTCTCTTTCAATCACGTCTAGCCTGCATGCAAGTCGACGGATCTTGAATTATTGGGCATGCACGCAGCGCTTTGGTCACTGCCGCACAGGCAACGCGTGGCGTCTACGTGCCGGCCGAGCCCGAGAGCGCCTCTAGAAAAGGAGCGCGCGCCATGTTGAACGCCTGAGCCGTCCCTCTCCGCCTCCGGTGCGCCCGCCCGCTTGTCTGTCTGCAGCACCGCGCGCGCGATCGCTGGCTGGCTGCACGCACGTACGTACAGGCCAAGGCCAGTGGCCACCACCGCCCACACGATACGTCGCACCGGCCGCATGGTTCGCCCTGTTGCTGTCACTTTCCGGCCTGTCCCCAAAAGATCATCGTCATGGCGTCATGGTTGCGTTCGCGTCTGCGGCGAGCCACACGCCGGGTGGTTTTTCGGCCACGGGCCGTTGAGTTGGAGAGGACGATGCGAGATTGCCTGGTGCTTTCCGGCTCATGCTGGGGGTCGGCCGAGCACAGATGCCGCGCGGCCGGGCCATAGATCATGGTGGGCTGAGGCTTCCCAATATCAGTATTGCGATATCCGAATGATTTTTATTTTTTAAAATCGGTATTTTTGATTGAATTAAAAAATTTCAAAATTTTAAAATCGGCGGTCAAACAACAGTGAAAAATCAAAAACTGAACGATCTTCACCGATTTACGAACGGTTTTGTTCGATAATCGCTTGATTTTCTATTTTCGATTTTTGAGTTTTTTTTATTTGCAACACACCGAAGAAAAAATGAAAAATAGAAAAATTTGTAAAAAAATAAAAATTCAAAAAATCTCAATTAATATACAAAACACCTTAGAGAAATTTCAAGAATTTTTTAATTCATTTAGTACTTCTGGAAAATAAAAAACAACAATTAATGAAAAGGAATAGAGACACTGTCAGATTTTTATAAAAAAATTACAAGTTTGATCATGCTTTTAAATTTTAATAGTATCATAAAGAGTTCCGAAGGATCATATAGTAAAATTTTCAGAAATATTAGAATTCATTTAGTACTCCTAGAAAATTTAAAAAGAGAGAATATACAATAACAGTAGCACTATTAGAATTTTTTTAAAAATACATAAATCTAATCAGCATTGCCTTAGGACATCACACAAAAATTTCCATAACACTTTTTGACAAATTTTTCTATATTTTTCAATTTGCATCTGAATTCCACTGGTTTGCTAAGCAATTTCCTATATTAAATCGGCTCAAGACGGTCGATAATCGTGATATCATACCCTATACTAAAGTGGAAAAAGTTCATGGCCTCTGGAGCGCTCCACGTCACGCTCTTTGAAGCATTCCTGTGTGCTCAGCGAATTGAGCGGCGGCTCAGCTCGAGCCGGCCGGCCGGCTTAAAAAAAATTTGCGTTTTAGTCCTTTTATAAATTACGGATAGGCCCTTCGCGATTTTTTGTGAGGGGAAGATATTTTTCCTTAAAATCGCGTTTGGGTTCCTCGTGCGCCATTTTACGGAAAAATGCTCCCTTTAAATTCAAATCGCGAACAAGCCCTTTTCTAATTTTTAAGGATAGCAAATAGGTCCAAAAACGTAACAAATAGGTCCTTACTCCTTACGTCTAGATCCTTTCTCCGTTTTTCCCGGGAAAAAATGTTTTTGTCGCCAGAAATATTTGTGCAGCTCTATCTCTAGACCTTTTCCCCACCTCGATTTCCCATCTCGATCTCTGATATTTTTTAAAACATGTATTATTACTCGGTGAACACGCAGAGTGTTAGACTCGACAAAATAAGGTTGTCATCTCTAATAATTTTTCACCTTTTTCTCTCTAGGCTTTTTCCTACATGGACATGGTTTTCTACTTCGGTCTCAATATTTTCCAAATAATTAAATGAAAGAGATATTTCTACAACTTTATCTCTATTTTCCCCGTTTAGCTCATTATTTCGATGATTTAAAAAATAAGCATACATAAAAAAAAAAATTTTCCTCTGAAAAAAGCGACATGCGTGGTGTGTTACGTTCTGAAAAATTTTGTGTTCTTTCATAGATTTAAGCTCATTATTTCGACGATTTAAAAATAAACGCCACAAAAGCGAAAATTTTTCTCTGAAAAAAAATGCCAAGTGGAGCCGAGGCGGCCGACGAGTGGCACGGGCGCAGTGCGGATGGGAAAGTTGGACGAGTTTTTGTCTTTTGGCCTAATTTGTTTTTGCAACTTTGATTTATATGCAAATGAAATTGTAAATTTAGCATCTTTCTCAACCATAGAGGGATCGGGAGGTGATATGTGTCTTTTGCTACGATATGAGACCGCAATAGATCCAATTGACTTAGTGTGGGAGCACGGTAAGGCCACCAACATGTTGAAGAGCACGATTCTGTTAAGAGGTGTTTATGTATATCTTTTTATCTGAGATTCACAAATCTTGATGAAAACGAATAAATAAGCAATTATTATCTATTCTTCATTTATGTTTTAATATTTTTACAAGTTTTAAAAGATACATAGAAACATCTCTCATTACAATTTTATTCGGATGGAGACCAAATTTAGCCCCAAAAAATTGAGCCAAGAGCCAGAAAAAAAATTACTTCAAGTTGGAGACGCCCGAGCAGAATTGGCAGTTTGCCACCGTCTGAACTCGAACGGTGCTTCCATCAGCTCGTGGGAACCTGATCGGTTGTTTTAGTTTCGGTATTTTCTCTCTCCAGTGACAGCGAGCCTCCCACACCGCATCCTGCTGTTTCAGATAATTATGGACACAAAGAAACTACCTACCTACAAATCAGCGGCGGAACTAAAATTTTTTCATTGA
Source organism: Guadua angustifolia (assembly GCA_036346375.1). Taxonomy (NCBI): domain Eukaryota; kingdom Viridiplantae; phylum Streptophyta; class Magnoliopsida; order Poales; family Poaceae; genus Guadua; species Guadua angustifolia. Next base: position 61,770,221 of record CM070510.1, read on the forward strand.
GAGTGCATACTTTACACATACAACTTTGTAGTCTTTTATAATTATTTTATAATATTATAAATCCAACACATATATTTGAAATTTACTAGAAGCATAATATAAACAGTTCTAAGGTCTTAAAAACCTCAAACTACTAAAATCAAAATCAATTCAATAAACAAATTTAATATATTAAAAAGATAATTTTGTACGACTTTTAAAATTTTAGAGGTGCGCCCTGCTGCACACGCAATGAATGCACATGCAGATACAGGTTGCTCGGCAGTCGGCACCCCCTGTTACCGTCCCTGCTACACACGCAACGAATGCAGGTACAGATACAGGTTGAGCCAGACGGCGTTTGCTGATAAGGGGACAACTCTGGGAAGCCATATGCACTCCTGATCCGCTGGGAGTGGGAGTTCTTCTCTCCACGTCGAAAAAGACCGAACCACTCGATCGTCATACACGTACAGGCACAAGTCCAGCAGCACTTGCCTGCTAGCTGCTTGGGGGTGCTATACGGATGACTGAGGAAAGGCACGGCGCATCTTGGCATATGTTGCTCATGCACGCAGAGGAGAAGAAAACAAGCAGTTATAATAATTGCTTGCTCTGAAATTAAGCCAGATTTGACGCGATGTCGTGCAGTAAGTAGTGCTATTTGAGCTGGGGCATGTCAGCATGTGGCTGAACCTGAAGATGCTCTGTACCTTGGAGCCTGCTTTCGTTTTTGTTCTGTGGCTGGCCGTGTCCATGGCTCCATGGTTCCAATTGCAAGGCATCGTACTGGTAGGTGGCAGGTGCATCGAGTCGAGAAGAGAAGAAAAGGAAGTAATGTGTGCAGAAGTGGATCAAATTTATATATACATGTGTGGGGCCATACCAGTTTGGTGGCCACAGGTGGTGGTGATGGTGGGCATCCAAATTAATCAGTCGCTCACAGCTCGTGATCTGCAATCGAAGACTATATCTATTCCAAGCTGCACGCCTAAATATCTCGCCTCACTGACCATGGTAATTACGTCTAGCTTGGAAAAGAAGAATTTTGCAACATGTCCAAATAAAGGCGTGAGATACTTTTATACATATACACCAGCCAAATTTTATGTACAGCTATGTAGCTAGATATTATAATGTATATGTATATTTATATCGAAATAAAGCGGTGTACATTGTACTTATTACCATGCAAGTGACAAATTTATGTCGTTTTAGGATATATACAATCAAACATTTAAAACTTTGGCTATATATATATATCTTTTTTAAATATTTATATTGGATACATGACAATCATATGTGTAGATTTATCTTGAGAAGTACTCTCATAGTATTAAAATTTAATTGAGTTTTATAAATATATTAAAATAGAAATTTGTGGTCAAAATAACATTCTAAGAACCGCATTGATGTTCAAAACAACACATATTTATGACTAGATGGAGCATACAACTCCAATGCTCATGATAGAAATACAATTGCATTCCTTATACTCCAGCTGCAACAACTCTTGTGTAGTCATATCTGAACCCAATAGATCTGAACCATTATAATCCAATTCCATGGAAAATTGACATCGTAAATCTTTTTTCTCCCAAATGAACGTAAGAATTCATAGCCCTTCGGTCTGGGGGGGTGGGGGGCAACTTTGGTCCATCATTTTAACCTCTCGACACAGTGGCTCCCGTGCCAGTGACGAAAAATGAAAGCCGAGCTTATCGCGTCTTATCACGCGCGGTAAAAGCTTTTTCTCACATGTAACATCGATGCTTAACTGCTTTCCAACACTGGGAGACGATCGAGAGCTAGGAAGCATCGACCGTTAATAATTAAGTACTCCAGCGCCGAGCTTTTGCCTGGATCTAGGACCTGGTCAGCGAAAGCCGTACGCATCTGATCTAGTGCAAACGGCTAGTTAGTGCTAAAATACTAATATCTATTGTAGGCCATCCGATCTATTATGTGCGGCTCAGATTGAAAGTGGTGGAACACCATGTCACTTAAACGGTTTTGCGAAAAACCCCCCTCTATTTCTCTCCTCATTCCATGAGGGGCTTCTACCACTCTCAATCTGAGCCGCACATGATAGATCGGATAACCCACGATAGATGTTAGCATTTTAACACTGAATAACCATTTGCACTAGATATTTCCCCTATATAACGTGGCGACATGTAGCAACACGCGTTCGATCTGATTCTACCATGTACTGTTGAGAAATTAGACATTTTCCAGATTAAATTTCGAATATAAATCATGAGCAGCATGACAGAAACTAGCATGTATATTTCTAACATACTAGATAGCACGAACATCATGATCATCTTGATAAACTTGATTAACCACGAGGTTAGGGACAGATTGAGCGTCTTGGCGAAGAAGATGATGGCGTGTTGCGATGCGGTTGCGGTTCGGTGTCGATGTAGTAGATGCGATTGCGGTGTTAGCGAGGATAGCGTTGGTGGCGGCGCGTCGCGAGTCGCCAGCTCTGGCGGCGTCAGCGGCGAGAAACGAGGAAGGCGAGCCGTGGTAGCGATCTTGAAGCGATCGCGGGCGCTTCCCAAAACCTTATTCGCCCTCTCCGGTGCGGGATCTCGAAAGCGAAGGGTTAGGAGACACTGCTCTCCCGATTGCGATGATGCGTCGGCGCTCGAGATGGAGAAGATTACGGCGGCGGCGGCAGCGGCGAGAGGTGGCAAAACCCTAACGATGTGTTTGTGCGTATCACTCTACGGTGCACGACGCGATATTTATAGGGTTACTCTGGTAACGCGGCCGAACGTGACTCGAGGGCGTGCCACGATCGAGTCCGTTCTGAGTCCTTATCTCATCTTTGCAACGCGCGACGAATCCGAGTAGCAAAAGAATAAAGCGCAAAAGCTGCGTCTGCGCAAGGCCTGGACCGGTTGGCGGACCATTCACGCAGTGCCGCCGCCGCGCCCTCGCCGCCCCGGCCGTGCCGTGCAGGCCGGCCGGCGGAAGCGGCGGCAGCGTGTGGGCTTCTCTTCTTCTCCTTGCCATGCTTCTAGGAAGGTGGAAGAACTCTCCCTTATAAATTGGTCATTCTCCACCTCCACAAGCAATATGGGACTAATGCTTGCACATGCCTCCTCATGAATGGGCCTTTGAGATTTTCTAGGATTTATTTGTCTCAATTAAATGGGCTTGGCCCAAATAATCCAACAATCCCCACGGATCTCAAGGTCCGTTTAGAGATTTGCCAATACTCACTCTTGTTTAATATACGGCGTTTATTGAGATTAAGTTGAACTTACGCCTAGAGCTTCAAGCTACATCCATCCACAACTTGAACAATGGACTATGCCTTGAATTGCAAGTTTTGTGTGAGCAGGTTTCACTCAAAGTCATAAGCGATACACTGGCGCGGTAGCCTTCTCCATGGTGGAGCATATGAGTCATACTCCATGGTCTCTTCATGAGCTTACTAGAGATCACCCAAGTCTCATAGGCTGCGACTTTAGACAGTCGGGCTCATATAGGTATGTTCTTTCAAGAATGCTCAGTAGAAACGACATCTTAGCTAGTTATAGCCAATAGAAACACATTAAGGCATATCGCCATCTGCCTTCTGACATTTTGAGAGTATTGCATCTTCACTTAGAGAGGTATGATTACTCTCCTCGGTTCGCCAATAGCTTGTTTTACCGGGACCCAATTCACGGGATCTCCGTCACAAAGGTGAGTTACCACTATTGCAACTTATATGGGTCTCATACCCATCTCCTCGATGCACCTTCTATCACATTAGTGATAGTCCCTTCGTAAAGGATCGCGAGTTTTTATGCTGTTTGAATATAAGTCACACTTATAACTCGGAGTTTCTCAATTTCTGACAGACTTGATGCGTCTTTTGGCGTGTCTTGATGACCGCATTATCCTTAGCCTTTGTTCACTTTAGCAATCACAGTTGATTGTCACGATTCATAAGGATAGCGGTATTAGTTTTTCAACCACGGCAAGTCCATCAAACTCATGACCAATCTGCCTCTCGATGGTTGTATCTAAGCGATGAGCTCGCCTCCATAGTTGACCTTGTCAAAATGGTGCATTTGCAAGACCTCCATGACCTTTGCACCACCACCAATGGTAAACACATATCCACTAGTAGCATAGAGCTCATCAACATCGAAATCCGATTTAAGTCACTATATCCCTCAAGCCGCTGCGGGTGCCTGAATAGTGAATCGCATAACTCATAGTACCTTTCAAATAGCGCATTACCCTTTCAAGTGCATGCCAATGATCGAGAACCGGGTTTGACATGAACCTACTCAATTTGCTCACGACAAATGATATATCGAGTCTCGTTGCACCGACAAGATACATGAGCGAGCCGACAATCGAGAATATCTCAATTGGTTTAAGCCAATTCTCTTATTCTTTCTCGGTGTCTGCTTGGGATCATAAGGAGTGGGAGAGGGCTTCTGTCCATAAAGCCAAACCGGCTCAAGACCTTCTCCACATAGTGGGATTGCGAAAGAGTAATCCCTCTCATCATAATAAGCTTGATGTTGAATTACATCGGCTTCTCCCGATCTTTCATATCAAATTTCTTTGTGAAAAGACTTGACCTCATTGATCACATCAATATTTGTGCCAAAGATCGATTATATCGTCCACATAAAGGCACAATATAACTCCTTCACCCCACCATAGCGATAGTATACACATCTATCGGCCTCATTAATGACAAAGTTCGCGAAGTCAAAGTGGTGTCAAACTTCTCATGCCATTGCTTAGGTGCTTGTTTGAGCCATACAAAGATTTCAATAATTTACACACCTTACTCTCTTGACCCTTTACTACATACCCATCAATTTGCTCCATGTAGATTTCCTCATCTAACTCTCCATTAAGGAAAAGCTGTCTTCACGTCCATCGATGAGCAAGAAGACCATATGAGGCGACGAGGAAAGTAATACTCGAATGGTGGTCATTCTAGCAAGGTGAATAAGTATCAAAGAAATCTTAGCCTTCTTTTTGGGTGTAACCCTTAGCCTGGCCGAGCCTTGTACTTCTCAATAGTACCATCGGGCCTAAGCTTCTTCTTGAACACCCACTTACAACCCACAGGTTTACAACCATAGGGCGTTCGGTCACCTCCCAAGTCCCATTGGCGAGAATCGAGTCCATCTCATTCAGGCTGAGCTTCTTTCCAATTATCGCATCTGGAGATGCATATGCCTCTGCAATGGGCGTGGGAGTATCATCCACGAGGTACACAATGAAATCATTGCCAAAGGATTTTTCAATCCTCTGTCTCTTGCTCTTTCTAGGAGCTTCATTGTCATCCTCCTCTAGGATTTTCTCAAGTGGTTGCTCGGAAGACTCAGCAGTGTAATAGTCTCGGGAATTATCTCGGAAGAAAAACTAGAAGTGCTATGCATATCTTTCATTGGAAATATATTCTCAAAAAGCGTAGCATCACGAGACTCCATAATAGTATCAACATACATATCGGGCACATCAGTTTAACTACTAAAATCTATAGCGATGCTCCTCGAGCATATCCCGAAAGACACAATCCTTTGTCTTAGGCCGAGCTTACGCTTTTTGTTAATCGGTACATTGACTTTCGTAAGCATCCCCATGTGCGCAAGTAAGAAAGTGATGGTTTTCTTCAACCCACTTCTCGTAAGGGTCTTCTCCATGTTTACATTGGGAACTCTATTGAGGACATGACATGAAGTCAACCTGACCTCCCTCCACCATGCCTTAGATAAACCCGGCGATGTCTAACATGGCGTTCACCAAGTCGGTCGGCGTCGCGGTTTTCCTCTCGGCAATCCCGTTTGATTCGGGCGAGTAGGAGGTGTCCTCTCATGAATAACACCATGTTCATACGAAATCATCAAAGATTTTGGGAAAAAATTAAGCCACCACGATCCGACCTAAGGCGTTTGATCTTTCTCTCTAGTTGATTTTCAACTTGACTTTATAGATTTTGAAGTAGTCTAGCGTCTCGTCCTTAGTTTTCAACAAGTAAACATAGCAAAATCTAGTCGCATCATCAATCAATGTCATGAAATATCTCTTTCCACCCTTTGTCAACACACCATTCATCTCGCACGGATCGAGAATGTATGAGTTCTAGAGGTGCCAAGTTCCTCTCCTCGGCCGCCTTGTGAGGCTTTCGAGGTTAGCCGATTGCACACAACTATGGCACTTAGAACCTTTGGCAATAGTGAAATTCGAATTAAACTCATCTTTGGAAAGCGATTCATAAGACCAAAATTAATGTGGCATAAGCGAGAGTGCCAAGTACTCGCATCATCATTAACACTACCACATATATGGTTCACAGACTTATTATTGAAATCGAAAGGAAAAGCGGAACAAGCCTCGCACTCATAGCCTTTACCAATAAATAGTCCATGCTTGGACACAACTACTTTATTGGACTCTAACACTACCTTAAACCCATCTCGCATAGAAGGAGCCACTAACGAGATTCTTGTTGATAGAAGGACATCTTGCCGTTCCTCGGCGCACGATCTTTCCGAAGTGAACTTGGATCCTTGTGCGGTGCCATGAGCGAAGCATGTGACCCATTCCCCATCGAGGCGGAGGAATCCGAATGACACGATAAGAAGAGAACATATTGATGTCGAACACACATGAGCGTTAGCACCGTATCAATCCACCAAGCTGGAAGGCGAAATCTTGAGAATCTGAAGGTAAATTACCATACCTGCGTCTCGGCATTGCTAGCGGTCCTTTGTGTTGTGACCTTGGGCGTCTGTCCATTGTTGGCCTTTTTCCTCGGCGAGTGCGCGCGATCGGGGCATTCCTTGGAAAAGTGTCGACCTCACCACATGTGAAGCAGGCGGCTCGGCCTTGTTCATCTTCTTCTTCTTGAAGTTGGTAGTCTTGTTAGGCTTATTTTTCCCTTTGTTCTTGCCGTAGTTCTTGAACCATGTTGGTATTTGGGTGGCCCTCGGCTCCTTTACCATTGGAATCCTTAGCGAGCCTTCTCTTCAACATCAAGGGGCGCTATCGGGTTTTCGTGATATCTTTGTCCTCTTATGTTTTAGAGTAGTCTTGAAACTCCTCCACGAAGGAGGAGTTTTGCAATGATGCAACCGACCACAAAAGGATCGGGTAAGACACATTCGAGTTCGAGTTCCTTGACAATGCCTTTGTATCTCATGGACTTGCTCTACATGAAGCGATTATCGGCCATCTTATAGTCATGAAAGTTCTCCATGACATCTGAGTTCCTTTTTGCATCCGATGCACGAACTTGGCGTTGATGTATCCCACAGCACCTTCAGCGTCTGTTATGTGCATGTACACATCACTGAGGCGGATCGGCAAAACGCTAAGAATGCATCCCACGAAGAGTATTGGCATCCGTGAAACTCTTCTGCTGCTTTCGGCGGAAGATCACCTTCAGGTTTGCCTTTACTAACCAGAATACATTCATAGCCGTAAGCAGGCGTGACCTTGACTTGCCACCTCTTAAAATGCACACGGAGAATTTCTCGGCCTCGGTCGTCGGCAAAACCAGACCATTGATAATCCGGAAATTGTCTACAATAAGGTTTTTGGATTGTTGAGAAATTAGACATTTTCAGTTAAATTTGAATATAAATCATGAAGCGACATAGCGAAACTAGCATGTATATTTCTAACATACTAGATAGCACGAACATCATGATCATCTTGATAAACTTGATTAACCACGAGGTTAGGGCAGATTGAGCGTCTTGGCGAAGAAGATGGCGGCGTGTTGCGATGCGGTTCTTGATTCGGTGTCGATGTAGTAGATCGCGGTTGCGGTGTTAGCGAGGATAGCGTTGGTGGCGGTAGCGTCGCGAGTCGGCTCTGGCGGCGTCAGCGGCGAAACGAGGAAGGCGAGCGTGGTAGCGATCTTGGCGATCGCGGGCGCTTCCAAAAACTTATTCGCCCTCTCCGGTGCGGGATCTCGAAGCGAAGGGTTAGGAGACTGCTCTCCCGATTGCGAGATGCGTCGGCGCTCGGGATGGAGAAGATTACGACGGCGGCGGCGGCGGAGAGGTGGCAAAACCTAACGATGTGTTTGTGCGTATCTCTCTACGGTGCCGCCGCGATATTTATAGGGTTACTCTGGTAACGCGGCCGAAACGTGACTCGAGGGCGTGCCACGATCGAGTCCGTTCTGAGTCCTTATCTCATCTTTGCAACCGCGGCGAATCCGAGTAGCAAAGAATAAAGCGCAAAAGGAAGCTGCGTCTGCGCAAGGCCCTGGGCCGGTTCGGTGGACCATTCGCGAGTGCCCGCCGGCGCGCCCTCGCCTCGCCCCGCCGCCCGGCCGGCCGGCGGCGCAGCGTGTGGGCTTCTCTTCTTCTCCTTGCCATGCTTCTAGGAAGGTGGAAGAACTCTCCTTATAAATTGGTTATTCTCCACCTCCACAAGCAATATGGGACTAATGCTTGCACACATGCCTCCTCATGAATGGGCCTTTGAGATTTTCTAGGATTTATTTGTCTCAATTAAATGGGCTTGGCCCAAATAATCCAACATGTACTACTGCCCACACTATGCATGCGCAGTTTACAGCGAAGAGAATGGATTTTAGTGATGCGACCAAAGTGTCGCAATTCATTCTCCGAAGGACTTGGTCATGCCATGCAGGCCCCAGAGGGATTTGCGAATAATATACTAATTTGATCGGGCGATAGGGCTCCTGTCGTCATTTGTAATCATTTGAAATGACGACAGGGGTATATTTGTGTAAATTTTTTTTTTGTGGTATATTTTTAAAAATTTAAATAAAAAATGTATTATTAAAAAAATAAGTCCTGCCAACTTATATATACTAATAGATTGTTTAGGAATTATGCAAGAGCTAGCTAGATGTATCGATCAATCGGATGGTTCCACATGGAGATCGATGCAATTGAGGCGATTGCTCCAGCATCGTCACATCCCACACGTACAGATCGCTGATTAATTAATCCTATTCCGTCCACTCGCTGGTGCGATGTCGATCTCAACCTTTTAAAATCTTCCACGTGCGCTTGGCTGCCTATTGAGGTTAACGGGTTATTATTGAGATTTTTTTTCAAAATTTATATAGTTCAACTTAAAAAATTTTATTTACTATTTAAGTGGTTATTTTAAATTCGATTTAACGAGTTACTGTTGAGCTAAACCTTACTAACCTTTTTTTTGTTTGATATAAACTCATTTTAGTTTTCAACTATTAACTAATACAATCGAAGCAATTTTTATTCGAGGCTTATCTGAGCCTAGCGTAAGCTACGTACTCTCAAAGCAAAGAATTAAAAGCATCCTTAAGCTCGACAATTACATCAAGGTTAGGTTTAGGTAGCTAAAGTCAAGATGGGATAGATCGGCAGAGTGGAATAGCTCAAGTTAAAGATGCTTTTGTACATAGCAATGGAACCATGAAATTTTGAAGAGCCTGGATCAGTCTAACTATAATCACTTGTAATGTTGGCTGTCAACAAGAGCTTGTTCGGAAGGAGACCGAGACTGATGGCTTCTATAATACCGACGGCGAGCAGAGTGCTCACCGTAGATCGCCGATAAGGCCGGACAGGTGCCTTCGCCATGTTCGAGAGCTGCCTCCGCCTCTGTTTGCACATATGTATAAAAATAGATTCATCCGTAGCAAAGCTACTGCATTCCCTCATTCCGTCCTGAACTTTTTCACCTGAAGGATGACTGCAAGAATCAAAGTAGCATCATTCAGGATTTCAGTCACGAGGAGGGGAAAACCGCCGCCATTGCTGAACTCCCCGTGCGTGTCGGACCTAACGCGAGCCTAACCCCTGCATGTCGCTCGGTGGGCAGGGTCCACCGTGAACCACGCCGCCGGCCCGTTCGGGGACGTGGGCAGCCGTGACAGCGGCGCATGCACGCCGCGCAGGTCTCAGAAGGGCTCTCAGAATTTCTCCGGTGCCCGTGGATGCGGAGTAGCTTTCTCACTCGCACTTGCGGCATAATATTTCCTCTCCGCGGGGCAGGTACAACGTACGAGGGCCATTTTCCACGAGCATATTTTCTAGCCTTTCTTTTTCGCGTTAGATGCCTCCTTTTTTCTTTCTTTTTTGTTCAGCCCAGTGCTTTGATGGGATAAAACTAAGCTTGCAAGGAACAATTTCAGTATGCTTACCAATTTAGAATCCCTGCTTTGACTGCCCATCTCTAGGGACTAGGTTGTGCACCCTTCGGTCGCGAATACGTATCGTTTGGATGGGCCGTATATAATATTCTTGGAGGTTGTACTAAATTTAAAATTAGGATATACACTTAATAAAAGTTAATTACTAAAATAATTATTTGATATTACAGATGTATAATTTTTTTCTTAAGGTACAAAGGATTTTGTGATACATCGTGCTAAAAAAAACAATTTCAATGGCTATAGTTAAGTCTTTCCTAGTTCATTATAGAACGCATGTGAAACTTCAACTTCAATCTATATAAGCTCTTCTTTTTTGTATGCGTAATAGTCATCGAAATTGTCAACAAAATTTTATATACAACAATCGTATTACGGAAATAATTTAGCTATTTCAAAAACTTTGAAATATCACTATGACACATGGTTTTACTTAGGAATGAATTTTTACAGTAAGAAATTTCAAAAAATAAAATAAAGAGAATAAAAATAAGTATTCATCTATTTGTTATTACTCTTACTAATACAAAGATTAATATGTAATAGTACAAGAATAAGTAGAAAAATGGGGCCCCTTAATTTTGGGGGCATGTGCAAAGTAGCTCTTGCTGCACCTGCCTCCTGTTCAGGCTTGACTTTGGAATATTTGTGGTTAAACTTTTAAAACTTTAACTATCGATATCTTTTTAAATATTTGGATTGAATACATTAAAATCATATTTGTGCATTTGTCTTAAAAAGTATTAGTATAATATTATAATTTTATTAGGTTTTATAAATATATTAAATATAAATTAGTGGTCAAAGTTAAGCTTAAAAGGTCATATCGATGTTTAAAACAACATGTATTTGTAACTAGTACACATTTTAATGACATTATGTTTTTTATTGGGAACATGGTAGTAGTATTGTTTGTAAAGCAAGAATGCACTGTTCAGACATGGGAGTTGTGCCTCCAATCATTTCTCATCCTATGAAAGCAACGAAGGGATTTGGCATACAAAATAATGAATGGGATTTACTGGAGCGTAATGCGATAAATACGAAACGTCAGCGGTAAAAAGGAAAAAAGAGGCCATTCGCAAAAGTGCCCCCCTCCTGCTCCTGGACCTCCCCTGAGCTGAGCTCCCCCGACAAGAACATAACCACCACCACTTGCTCTCTGCATCTCTCCCTCCCCCTCTCTCCACCCCGAATTGTGCCGGCTCTCTCTCGATTCTCGAGGGCATCGATTCGTACATGGACAACGCCGAGGGAACGTTTCCGGAGTCCGGTGATCGCGCGGTGAGATTCCCCGTAGGCAGTCCGGCTGTGCTTTGTTCCCCGTTTTTCCCTTTCCCTTCTTGGATAATTTTTGAGACGCTCTCTGCTAATTTCTTGCTTCTGTGCTGCGATGGCGAGATAATTTATATATACTAGTTCTTTGTGTGTGTTCCAATTAAATTCGGCGATTAATTTTGTTGTTCGTACTCAAAAGATGCGAGCCTTGGTGGTGAATTGTGGTTGAGTTGGGCGAATCTTTGTGGATGCCCTTTGCGTTTCTTTCTTCATTTTTGGCAACTACGTTTAGTTCCGGAAGATCGAACCTTTTCTTGCTTTTCCTTTATCACG